>KZ808348.1:175028-201707 GCA_000696205.2 Oncopeltus fasciatus
ATATATATGTTGGAAAAATAGATTAATTTCTAAGATATATGAAAATTTAAACAATCAGCCAATCATTTTTTCAATAATTGACAGTATCAATATCTTAAGGAAGTATAGTTACGGTCATCAGGGAGGTGGTACCACAGATTCATCTCTATTGTAAAAAAGTTTAACATAATCATATTTTGTAATAATAGTAATTATAATAATTTTATATTTCACCGTTGATATTCTAAATTGACATGAAACAAGTTTTATCCAAATGAAAAAAAAAATTTTAAAAATGTATTTGATTGATTATTTTTCAATAAAGAAAGCCATATAGAATGATGTCCTCAAAAATCCCTTGAAATTTCGCGCAGAGGGTTAGCTAACACTAATAAATTTGCTTCTTGGAATGAATGTATTCCTCTGTAAGAGTTTACTTGAATTCTCTGTAAGTAGTTTTTTCCGGCTTGTAAAACATTTTTAAAAATTAAAAGAAGTTGAGAAAAAAGAAAAGAATAACTTAATAAATCTCGTAATTCAAGAAAGTTAATTTTTTTTTTTTTTTTTGAGTAAATGAGGTTCACACGTTTTAGTGTTCGATAAGGAATGCTAACCTTTGCAGTACCCTACTTATATTCGAACTGCTTATACTATTAGTTAGCAAATATGTTCTTTCGGTTCTAAATCGATTTATTGTGTGCTCTCATATTCTCTTCTCCTTGAATATGTTATCACTATTTTAAAAAATTTGATATAGGACGACTTATCTTTGAATTCTATGGATCCATCGAATCATCTCTCACTGAGAATTGCCGCACTTGGTACTTGCCGAACCTAAGGAATACACATTCTTCAGGATCAATAAAAATATCTAATGACATTATATGTGTCTAATCACTGCTTCAACGACGATGTAGTAATTTTCTCTTATTTATCACTTAAAGAAGAATTCACAATCACCCCCCCCCCCCTCCATGCTCTCAAGGTTCTGCGTTTCATTAATAAAAATCGCAAAGTCATGTCGAGCTGGCTTAACCGTAAAGCACAATTACTCATCTACTTCTGGCTTGATTGAAGAATTCATTGGCGTGTTTATAATTGCGGCGAGATTGTGAAAGTGATTTACATGCTTTCATCATCCAGCCTACTCCATGCACGATATCGTAAACATAGGTATCACTCACAGTTGATACTGGAAAGGCCTGCTAGCGAACCGGAGCGTAAAATTTCAGCCAGTCTCCTGTAAAGATTGATCTCGAGTTACCATGACGACAGAGCCCAGTCATCAACCACTGATAACAGAGCCCTTATCTTCTAGCAAAGGGCTCTAACACAGCCAGACTTCATTGATCTTTAGCGACATCCCTTAAATCTTTCTTTATTCTTGCTTCACTTCAGCTTGTCCTCAAATTTTCCTATGTACTCAAAGCAGAAAAAATGTTATCCAGTCCTAATGTGACATTTTTTCAATTAAAACAATTTAAATGATCTTTTTAGCGAATTTTGAAGGCAGTTAGTAAATGAGGTAGTTTTCATTAAAGATTTTTTAAAAATGTTGATGATATTTTATCCAATCCTACCCACTAGACACCAAAATTATATTCACTAATATGAGTATATGTACCCACATATACACACCCGTGTATACAACTCTTTATATGTCACATTTTTCAAATTTTCCTAATGAATAGGGATAGAACTTTCGAATTCAAAATAAAAGATTAAGTTCGTTATTGAGCTTTGAGTGAAAAAGAGTGACTACCGATAATAACATGTGCGAGAAAAAATTGCATTTTATCTAATGCAAATCACCCGGATCAAATTCTCCGCAATCTTCCTTTGTTCATGATCTAATTTCTTCCCGCTTCAGCCTTTTCCACAGTAAACTGTCATTCCATCCTAATCCACTAGCTCAGACCTTGTCTTCTTACTCCAACCCCTACAACCCTCCCCGTCGTCTCAAACGAAGATGGCCCCGCGACCTCCTGGGGAAATAGTCTGTAGTTGCATAGGGAAATTTAACAAACGTGAGATTTGCCTGAAATGTACATTTTTCACTTTACAGCCTGAGATTTTTCTTAATATAATGTAGTACATCACTTATAAGTGACAATTCAATGATTAAGTTGGTTATAGAGCCAAATTTGACGAATAAAATAGGGCGATATTAGGTATGGGATTTTTCGAAACAGTAAACATATTATTCATATTAATACAATGAAAAAATACAACTATTCCTCTTAAAAAAATAAATATTTGATGGCAAAATTACGAGCAAGGGTTAACCAGAACCTCAAGTTTTTAACTACACTGCCTAGACGCAGTTATTAAAATTTAAAGGCTTTTAGGCAGTATTTATCCCTATTTAAATCGAAGCATTAGTATAAAATTTCACAATTCGTTTTTCCTAATGAATTTCAGCATATCGTATTAAATGTAAATTTAATAGAGGGAAAAGGGGTGAATAGGAGTAAACGGACAACCTGGATTGTGAAATGCGAGAATAAAACGTTCTTTTCAATACAGGTGTGTAATATTAATTTTTGAATGATGAAACTCTACAGAGGTTGGTTTATTGATAAAAGAAATACGTCAGGAGTTGCAAAGTGAAATAGAACAATGAGCATTGGGTTTATAACTGCAAAGTTTAATTTTGTAGCCAAGAATTGCAATTCGTTGATGTTATTCATGAAATGTTTTTTCGTTGCAGAGGGCGTAATATGAGATTTTCTATTTTTATTGGCGAAAGACATATTCTTCAAGTATAGGGGATTACTTAGGGGTGGAAAATTCATATACAAATGTTTCTCACAGAGATACTGAGGAATTCCCTCTTTTACGCAGATGCTGTGTGAGGAATTTTTATTTTTACTTTTGTGACAATTAAATCTAATTTATAAGTCCTTGAAACTTTTAAAACAAAGTGACCGAAGAAGCTGGAGTTCTTTTGAATTTGGTTGCAATGTAACCTCTCATGAGTCGTTTCACTAATTCCTATAAAATTGTGTACATAGACAAAAGGACTATTTATGCAACTAAACTAGGAGGATTATACTTGAATCTTTTGTTATTGCATTTTCATAATATTTATACTTATTTTTTTTTGTAACTGTAGTTTAGTCGAGCAAATTATGAAGAATTCTCTTCAAATTTATATTCCACATGAGATAATATATGTGATAAATGTTTTGATATAAATGAAATTAAACTTTATGTTATTGAAAAACATTATCCTACTAATTATCGTTTTTAATCAGCCATGCAATTTATCCAGGCATTTATTCAGCAATATATTATTTAAAAGTAATTAAGCATAACTAGAATATTGAGGGGAAAAATAAAGCAAAAATTCCATTAAAATAAATTTAATAAAGTGAAACTTATTTTTCTCTCATAGGGCCAATAAATTTAATCTCTAAACTCTTTTGCTAGACTGCAAAATATAAGAGGGAATAAAGAGACAAAAAAAACCCCGTTCATCCTTCCTTAGATCTAACAATAATGCAAAGGATCTTATAAAGAGAATATAAAATGAGCCCTTGTAAGTAATGAGAAATTAACGCTGGAGATAAGAGTGTTTACTGAAATTACTCCCCGTGAAAGGGGTTAATATGAAAACTCTAGACATTAAATTGAGCTGAGGAGATTTTGAGCTGTGTTTCCTTCGCCCTTCTTCCAGACCCTTTACCATTCTCTGTGCCCCCCAATCCTTATTTCCCTTCGTCCTATAAATCTAGTTCACCCTCAAACCGTACAAAGAATTTACATACCATCCTGGGATCCCTCAGATAGATTTAGATAAGTAATTTGTTTTATTCCACAATTTTACTCCACTTTTATGTACGGATTAAACTGTAATTCCTTCCATTTCTTCTAATAAATATCATATGCAATAATTCTGCTATTTCAGCTTTTTTTTTCTTTTATTTATTTTAATTTTTTTTTCTATTTGATTTGACATTTCGAGCTTTTCCCCCCTTTTATCTGGCTTATTGTCAGGTTCACTTTATAAAATTCAATTTACTGTCCAACTAGTCATCTGGACCACTATAACAAACTTAGGACAACAAGTACATAGGAGAAGGCACATGATATTTTACACAACAATCAGAACAGTAAATTGAATGCTATAAAGTGAACTTGAAGTTGAGCCAGATAAAGAAATGTTTGAATATATTAATAGAAAGTAAAAAACTCAAATGGCAATGACTCATCATATATACGACTTATGAAATACAATTAAAATAACATATCTACGTATCATAGACCATAATCGTAGTAAACAGGATGTCAAATCAATCAATACATTGTTTTGGGTAAATTTCTACAATTCTAAAAAGAGTAGAAAAAACACACTATATTTGTTGCAAGATCCTCTAGTTTGGACACAACATGCTCATCTTGATTAGATGTATATATGTATGTATATATAGTTTTTATAGTTCTTCGTGATGTAAGTGCATAAAGAAAATAAGTTATTTATATAAAAAATAGCATGTTATTCATAAGAGTGTGACGAGGAACTTTTGAAAATTTTTTACAGATTTTGTACTGGTCCTTCCTAAACATATAGTCCACACAAAATTAAAATCAAATATATACATGAGTGTTTGTGTTATTGTGAGTGTGTTATTTAGTGCTCCCTAGAGTTCGAAATTTGAGAAATAAGAAACCTAAATTTACAAAATAATAAATAAGCCTTTAACTAAAAGTCGTTGGATAAGATGGACAATAAAAATTATAAATTAAATGAAAATCATGCAAAATTTATGTTCTAAAAAATATTTGCATTAAAAAATCATATAAAGGAAAATATAGAGGAATTTAACAACGTAAGTTAAGCAGACACTCTTATTTTCAACATAGAAACAAAATTAGGAAAATCATTGAAAGGATTAACTTCCTGTTGAAAGCAGTTGAGTGGGAGAGGGGATCTTGAGGAAGACCTTAATGTAGTTTTCTAACATTTGTGTTCTATTCAAATTTGACGGAAAACTCTTATTCGGAAGAAATTCAATGACTTAATTTTAATGGTAAGAGTTTAGCTTAAGCCGAGTTATCTCTCACTTTTCACTGTTGTTTTTGTTGATCAATCAACAAATGGTAATTATAAATAAGTGTTCTAAAATACATTAAAGGAAAACAGGCTGCTCTAAAAGCTTCAAAAGTATGTTAACTATATTAAGGATGGCAATTTAAGTGGCTAGTACAAATTTTTATTTTTTATTTTTACAACCGTCAGCTGGTCTTTAAGATTTCCATTTATAGAAATGTTTCTTTTTATTTTATATGATTATATATCTTAAGTTCTGAACATATCATAAAATGCTAAATATTTTCTTCAATAAAATATAGGTCTTATATAACTTTTATTTTCTTTTGTCCTTTTTTTATTTAATAGTTTTTTATTTATTTAATAAATGTTTATACCATAAATAACAAACAACTGGGAATTAATGTGTGTATGTGCGCGCGTACTGTATGTACTTCAACCAACAAATGTTAATTTTAGGGGTATAAACTTCAACCGTTATTTCATTAAATAATTAATTAACTAAAATGAACAATTGGCCTTATGTTTAATTTTATACACAAGAAAATGAAAGGGAAACACTATGCTCCTTTCTGCTTTAAATTAAAATTTATCATCATAACTAATTTTATCTGTATTTAGTTTTACAGCTATTAAAAATATTATTCATAATATGTGTTATAATATATATAAGGCAAAGAAAAAAAATTCAAAATTGAAAAAGTTAAGGTTACAGTTGATAAATAATTTTCTTACGTTTTTGGAGAGGAAATCTATGAAATTTTGAGATAACAAAAAGTACTTTCAGTAAAAATGGAGAGTTTTTCCCATCTCGCCTTCAAAATAGCTCTGAAGATGGCTTTTTATGACCGAAACGTCGGCAGATAATTTAAAATATAAAAATTTTCAAAAATTGTATTTTTTGAATCAACCTTAACGTAACTCCAAAAAAATTTAAAAACTAGTTATTTCTGTAATTTAGCGGAAATGTGAATTTACGCCCCCCTCACTTAAGCTTCTGACAAAAACTTGAGAAAATGACTTATAGAAAACAAATATAAATTAATAAGTGTAAATGGAAGATATATTAATAGAATTATTTTTGACAAAACAAAGTGCAAATTGGTCCTAGGCTAATTTCTTCTTATACTATTTGAAAAAGTCGTAAATCATCATCATAAAGTAAGAGTGACTAATTTAAACTAAATAAGGACATCACTTAAAGTTTAGTAATTCAGTACTAGACATCTTTACTATACACATTAAAACGAAAAAACTCTAAAAAAATAAATTTTAATGATGATCGGATAAATGTTACATAAATGCATAAGGGACATTAAATGGGTTCGTTTTTATAGATATACCCCAGGAACTTCCCCTGGATTGTACTTAACTTCCTAAAATGAGGAGACATTTATTAATGTACATCATGTTCATAAATACATTCATTTGTGTAAATATTGCTATACCGAAACCTTTGAAAAATCATGCTTCACAACTCTATAACGAATGATCTAAAAATAATTTTTTTTGTAATTTAAAATATTTAAAATTTAAGAGGGGTAATTCAAAGAGGAATACACATTACGAAACTCTAGAGACATTGCTTACATTACTAATACATAAAATGGGCTTCTAAATTTTAAACTTTAGTTTCAGTAATTAAGCCCTTACAAGCGAAAGTTTTTTATTTCAAATGCAGCTATAATATTTATAATGCTGCGTAAATTTGATCGATCTTGAATATAATTAATAATAAGTGGAATTAACTCTTTATTTAAAAAAAATTATTCTGTACATATTTTTTACACTTAATTTTTTGATGGGGTACATGATAAGAGTCCTTGCTCGTCTATCCCGGGACGTAACCCGTCCTCAGAGAGGAGCCCAGGTTAACCCGCGATAGACTATCCGGCACCCATCTTCTCCTTATCCTAGGATAAGAAGGAGACTAGGCAGGGAGTCAAGGAGGGATTGAGAGGGGGAGAAAAATGCCAGTGCATTCACTCCCTAGGTATTATACTAAACTGACTGGAGTATGAGGTCCCTTGGCCACCTCCTCTTGAGGCGAATTAATAATAAGTGAAACCAAAAAAATAACAGGAGCTCTGCAGCTTGAGGCTCGTAAGCCTCCCAGAGATCTATCAGCAATTTCATGAGAAGCCATAGATACTAGTGGATTATTAGAGCTATTAAATCAAATAGTTAATCCTCAGGCAGGACTGGACATGGGACTGTTGACAGAGGGATAGCGAGCACCCCATATGGTGGAGGGAGGAGACGCCCTCATCGGAATTCATGCTCTGTCCTCCCCTCGACATGCAGGGGGCACTAAATTCTCGTGAATCTACCAACCCCCCAAGCTCCTCTAGCTAGCGGCTTTTCCTTTTAAATGGAATGACGTGATCTATCCACACGTCACAACAGGCTGACCACCTCCCTCGTATGTGTACAGCTACAGATATGTGTGTCCCTCATATTTAGACACATATATATTTGATGCGAGAGAATGTATGCATGTCTAAGTAGGTTTCAAACACACAATCTAAACATGTGAGTAAGGATGTTTTACCTCGCCACATTTAAGACAACCAAACTACCATTTTACCTAATTTTTCTGGATAGTTCCGATTTACTTATAATAAGCCTTGAAAAATGTCTTCAAAAGAGCTGAATTTATCATTTTTTTATTAAATAAAATGAACAAGAATTAATGTTTTATATCCTGTGTCAGGGTCTGCTTAGGAGAAATGTTTTCATTTTTGTAACAATTGTAATTTCATTAAAATTCATATTTTTAGTCAGTAGTTTTCCTATTATTTTTTTTAAATATTTCTTTTACTAGATTAAAACAAAAATAAGACATTTTAATGCTTGTGTATGTATTTCTGCTTGTTGCCTTTGGGGGTAAAAAATTGTCTTCGATCCTATTAAATTAAAACTCAAACTGATTTGCCAAACTTGTAACATACATAGAAATTTAACGAACTCATTCATTTGTTTAGAATTCAAATGTCTCTAATCAGGTTTGCGAAATTTCTTTGTGAGCACCAATGCATTTGCATATGCGTACGGACACATATTCCGTTCATATTAGACTTTGCATAACAAAGGAATTTTGTTTTCTGTTCTACTGATTCGTTTTTCACACTCCTGGCAAAAAATGGACGGGTGAAAAGGAAAAAAATATACCCATGTACATACGTATATACATCAAAGTTAGTTTGTTTCTATGTCTAATGTGTATGCGTTAAGAGTGAGTCTTTTTGTGAGTGAATCAGCAGATATATTTTGACATTTGTATAGAAAACTGACTGTTTAAGAGTCGTGGTTCACTACTTAATAACTTTTATGCTATAAGGATCATGTAACAGTAACACAAAACTACACTTGCATTTAAAGGGAACAAGAAGCAGCATAAGATATGAAAATAACTGTTCTAAAACAATATTTATATTGCATTATTATTTAAAAATATATATTATCTATTTTGTAAAACTAGTAGTCTATGAGTATTTGTATTTTATAATTCGAGGTCTGAATGTAATATTATGTAATTATGAAGCAGAAACTGCTCTAACTAATCGATTTCTCAGTCATCTAGTTAATAAATTGGTAACCTTAATATGTGGGTTTTAGGAAATCACCACGCTTTATGGTGTCCTATTCAAATTCATATTTTGGAGTATTTCTTATAATTTGTAGGGTTAAAGAACTAACTACGACAACCATTGCCTCCTCCTACCCATCCAACTTTCGAATATAAACGAGAAAAAAAAAAATGGGGCACCAGGATTGCTTATAATATCCTCTCGGATCACGTAATACTGGCGCTGCGGATTCAAATCCAGCCCAGGTAAAGCTCTTATCGATAAATAAAATGTATATATATATATAGAGGTATAGAATGGAGTGGCAACATGTAGATAGTCCGTCCCTCCATGTCCCTAAATGATTCAATGGGAGACTAGCACTTTTTTTAAAAAATGAAAGAAATATTTATTTAATAATTCCAAGACTTTGCCCTTCATTTGAATGAATAATATTGCCAAAAAAAGTATACTTTCAATCAATATCTTGCTCTCATTTCAACCCCTACACTTAATGCTACTCTTTTATAAATTTACAAGAAAAAGAATCCTTTGATCTCTGTATTAAACTGAAAATGCACCTTGAAGGAAGCAAGTAAAAATTATAGTAAACTGTCAACTCCTACAACAACCTAATGATACCATTATGAAAATGAAAGAAAATATCTTAGCTATAACTCATGTGAATGCAATATTCGTTCAGTTTAAATAAGATTAGTTCCAGTTTGCGCTGATAACCTCTACAGTTGAGCGCCGTAAATCCTCCAATAAACTAAACAAGTTCCAGTAAAAAGTGGAAACTGAGCAAATTCAATTATTTTTTTTAAATCTTATTTAAATTTTGGCTGTATTTAAAAACCTCAACAAAAATCAATGAATAAATTTCTTTTCACATTTACTTTTGAATTCAATGTGAAAATTTTGATGGATGAAAATGATGAATTTATCCTAGAGTCCAGATATTCTTCTTTTGGTTCATGAATCCTTCACCCCCAGAAATGAGTATTTTGGTGAAAGAGTAGAACTAAAAACTTGGGCTAAATATTTTTAATAACCGAATTTTGGCAGAAGTCAGGATCAAGATCTTGATTGATTGAAGCTAAAGAAAAACATTTCATCAGGTTGTTGACAATGAGCACAGAAAGAAGCTGATCACGTTGGACGTGTCAGGAATGTGATTTCTTGGTGTCTCTTGACACCTAGACAGTACAAACACTTTATGTAAAACTGTTTCGTTCAAAGCATTATATAAGTCTTGTTATATAAACAATTTTGGTAGAAAAATCAAAGTGTTGAATACAGTAGCAGTAGTCATTAGATACATCTTTTAAACGGAGATAGGCATTCATCCAATAATCTGCGATTACGAAATTGAATAGTTTAATACTAATATTTCATCAAAATTTTTTTCACAAGCAAAAACAAAGTCCACGACTCAGTGGAATTTCTCAAATAAATAGCGTTAAATCTCAGCAGCCTTCCACTAATGAGCATAAAGTATAATTTGATGAAGTATTTTTACAAAAACTACTGTAAAGTAAATTTTACTTACCATAAAATAATTAAACAATGAATTCATAATGTTTAACCCACAAGCCCACCCATTATAAAATATTACTTAAAATTAAAACTGTTTAGAAAATAAAATTTCATTACGCAGGATCTGCGTAAACTATGCAGGTATTTAAGTGTTTTTTTTTTGTTTTGTTTTTATGGGATTACGTAACAGTGAATGGTTTATTTACCCTGCATGCTGATATGACGTCAGTAGAGACTAGGTGTCTTCAAAGTCTTGCTGTGCCTCACATTGCTACGTTAGTGAGAAAACAGGGAGCGAAGGGCAAAACGCCGTTGATATGTACTTAATTATCTAATGAGCGTTTTTAGTACATATGTAGAAAAAAGGAAAATTGAATTTTACACATATTATGATCAATAACCTTCTTTTCAACAGGTATACCTAATGAAAATATTACGTTTATAAATTTAGGTTTACTTCTAAAACTCCCCCCCCCCTCCATATCATATGAACCATTTGAAGTAAAAGAAAAACTAAATAGAGAATCTTTATATTTTTTTTGTCGTAGCCCGCCTAACCCTTGATTTATTTTATTATTTATTTTCATGATATAATTTTGGGCGGTTAATATTTTTTTTTGCTTTTCTCAGGACCAGTGAAGATTTACGCAAATTTTTTAAAGTCACGTTCCCTTAACAACGTGAATAGCTTGATTTCCTTATGTGAAATCTGCTCTGACTCTAAATTTTCTATCTAAGCTATTAATTACTGTAATTTTTTAAGTGGATTCCCTGAAGACTCCTTAAGGACTCAAGATGAACATCCTTCTCTTTCTATTCCCCTCCCTCACTTCCTTCACATACTCGTAACTCCCTCACATACCGTTATTTATGCAGTTATTTCTTTCTTTCTCTCCTCTCATTCTTAGGACGCCTTTTTCCTGGTTCCTCTTGAACGTTCCTCATCCCTCTCCTAAGCCTCCAGCCCTTAGCGCTTCCTCCCAGGAGGTATCAGATCTAGAAGCGGCCAGAAAGGTAGGGCATACTCTCTGCCTTATGCATATTTCATGTAATAATAAAGAGCAGTAGCCCAGGAGCTTGCTACCTCCCATTCCAGGTGCTGCAGCAACCTCCCTATCCTGCTGTTATCAGTAGGGATGAGCAGTTACCAGCCAAGAGCGTCAAAAAATTACATTTTATAATGCATTCTAGGTAAAAAGGGGCGTTTGTACCTATATTTTAATGTCAATGCCTTTTTCCATGCTGCTGCCTTATTTTATTAAAATAATCTTCAGTTTCAGTTAACAATTGCCATTACATTACTTTTTTTGGGAACCTTTTCTAGGAGTCGTTAAGTATATTTTGAGAGCATGGATTCCTATTTGTCATGAATAGACTTAAGAGCCCCACATGGCATTCCGGGGGCTGTAATAACTTAACCCTTCCACACTCAGAAGAGATGCCAGAGAAATAAGTAAAGAAATATGTTTAGATGTGTCTTCTTAATCCACGTACGATCATCTGTAGTTTTGGTTGACTGATGTCTTATAGCTGGAGCGTTTGACTCAAATTAAAGTAAGTAGCTCTAAGAGTACTGCGCAAGAGATAGCTCTTCTCATTTCTTATTTTAATTTTAATTTTAAATATATTTTCTATATTTAAGAAGTACACTGCAATACACACACATCTTTAAAAAAAAATTTTTTTAAGTGTAAGCCACCTTTTCAAACTTGTAGGGCCAGAGGAAAATATTAACAAAAATTATACATGAACTCACACTTATATCGTTGCAGCAATAATATCATTCTATATATCATTACTCCAAACTATATTCCTGCATAGTAAATATGTTTCTAATCCAGTTGAAATTTCAGTAAAACCTCCACTGTATTTTCTTCGATTTGTATTTTGTTCGACTAACTTCTACTTTTTAATTACATTTAAAAGCTTTTAGGCTTCTAAGCCGTCTATCAAAGTTAGGAAACTTACGATAACCGTAGACCCCTACTATTAATTGTTCAATTATGATTTCTAATACAAAACTGTTACATTTATCACTAAAATAATCTGTAGTGAGTTTTGTTGCTAAAAAATACGTAGTACATCCGCTAAATAGAAAAATAACTTTTAGTTGTATTTCTCACCGAAGATATCTTCCTCTTTTATTAGTACTATTTTGCTCAGTAACAAACTTAGCTTATCGTTTAAACTGAAATTCGCCGAATTTCAGTAAGAAAATGGACTACAGAGCGTTCAAATGTGTACGCACACACATACTATTTCATTGATTTTACATTTCTCTTTATTTTTTAGTGTAAGTGAATGACTGGGTCAACAATAACTCAAGTTTTTTTAAGGTGCGAAAATTCCTATAAATCAAGTATATTGAAATAAACCTCTTAAAAATGACCGAAGGGTCGAAAAAAAATTCTCAAAGAGGAATTATTTATTTTTAAAGTTGCTTAGGTATTTATTGTGACAAGTACTTAATGAAACATAATTTGGGGTTATATTTGCAAAATAATTTTACTTTAACAAAAAAAAAAAAAAACTTTAAATTTCTACTTTTTTAAAAAAATAACTATGAGTTTCATTATTACAATATCAACTATTGTGAAAGTAATTTGCATTGTCAACTAACGATAGATTATATACAAACAGATATATAATAATTTGAAGTATTGTGGTTATTTATTAAAGAATAAACATCTAAAATTAATTGTTATTACTAATATCACTGAGATTTTATTGTAATATTAAAATATGATATTGCCTTGTAAGTAATTAGTTGCATCCACAGGAGAAAAATGTTTGTCGGTGTCCTTTATTCCTCTATAAATAAATGTGAGAATCAAATAGTTAAACAAAGTGTAAGATCTCAAAAGCATTTTAATTTAAACAAACCAAGTCAGCATAGCTTTTTCAAATTAGCTGCCTGAAACAAGCCTTTATAATTGAAGAAGAAAACCCCTAATGAAACAAAAGTTTTTATTGGGCATTCAGAAATGCTCAATGAGCATAAATGAATTTACTTTCATTAACTTTCTTGAAAACTTTAGTAGATTCTCTTTCTCTCGTATTTTTAGAGTTGAAAAATTTTGTTATGATATTACTTTATCGGCTCTATAATAAGGACTGCATAAAGTTTTTCCGTAAGTGGAGTTTTTTTTGTTTTTCAGGATATTAATTTTTTTTCTTCAGTTACTTTTGCTTTAATATTTTTTGCCCATTAAAAGATCCGCTACGCTGCTTTTAAAGAAAATTAAGCTTATTAAGTTCATAAGAAAAAATGTAGACAAAGTTGCAAAGAGTTGCACAACTGAAAATTATCCTTTAAGGCCGAATATTACTATTTTAGTATACCAAAATGAATCTTCAATATGTACAGTAGCAACGACCGTAAATTTCATGTCAACTACATTTCAATTAGTCTAAAGTAGATTGACAAAGAGGTGACTCCTTATTCTAAAAGTTTATTCCTAATCTTTTAACGAAAAAAAAAGCATCATCATTTTCAACATAATATTCGTATCCCCTTTCATTGGATCAAGCAGTGTGAGTTTATCCCTTGCAGAGCTAGGACTTGTTGGACCATCCTTGAGCCAGCTATCCCTTATCCTGCTTCAGTCCAATCTTCGCGTCTGAAACGCCCCTCGTACACTCTCCTGCCTCAGGAAATTCTGAGTCTTCCTCTAGGTCTTCTGTCCTCCACCCGAATCTAGAATGTGGTTACCACCATAATATTTGTATCCCCTCTTATTGGTTCAAGCAGCGTGAGTTTATCCCTTGCAGAGCTTGGACCTGTTGGACCATCCTTGAGCCAGCTCCCTTATCCTGCTTCAGTCCAGTCATCGCTTCTAGAACGCCCCTCGTACTCTCCTACCTCAGGAAATCCTGAGTCTTCCTCTAGATCTTCTGTCCTCCACCCGAATCTAGAATGTGATTACCACCACAATATTCGCATTCCCTTCCATCGGTTCAAGCAGCGTGAGTTTATCCCTTGCAGAGCTTGGACCTGTTAGACCATCCTTGAGCCTGCTCCCTTATCCTCAGTCCAGTCTTCGCTTCTAGAACGCCCCTCGTACTCTCCTACCTCAGGAAATCCTGAGTCTTCCTCTAGGTCTTCTGTCCTCCACCCGAATCTAGAATGTGATTACCACCACAATATTCGTATTCCCTTCCATCGGTTCAAGCAGCGTGACTTTATCCCTTGCAGAGCTTGGACTTGTTGGACCATCCTTGAGCCCAGCTCCCTTATCCTGCTTCAGTCCAGTCATCGCTACTAGAACGCCCCTCGTACACTCTCCAACCTCAGGAAATCCTAGTCTTCCTCTAGATCTTCTGCTCTCTATCCGAGTGTCGTAAGTACTCATTGCTATTTTGTCCTCAACCATCCATTGTAGATGTCCAAACAGAACATTAGAATAAGAAATATAAATAAGGCTGCTAGTGTTTTGCGCTTTGTATAAACTCCTTCAAAGTATTTCTTTTTTTATTTACTGTATGTTAACAGATACGACCAAAAAGGAAGTTACCATTCAATTCTACATATTTGATCGGTTTTTGTTTCTCAATAAAAGCCTTGCAATGCTGAGAATTAACTCAACAGCGCCAAGCATTGGATTTGGAATACGTTTTTTAAATTAGACCGTTTTCTACTATCAATGCCTCAGAATTTATTTGACATAGTGTAAATTATAAGAAAAAGAATATGTGATCCATAACGTACCTATCAGATTTTAACATCTCTAATAATCATTTTCATTTGAGAAGCAGTTTAAAAACATTTTATATGAAACAATTCAATTATGATTTTAAATAAAAACCATATGTTTCATCAATTTAGAAAACCTTATTTGTCCAAATTTCTGTTGGAGTTTTCAACGGCGTCGCAAGTTTTTATTTTCTTCGCATAAGATAGACTTCCTGGCTTTAAATTTGAGTTTTTACGTGTAAGAGAGTTGATAAATGAGCAAGATTTAGTGTAAATTCTGTATATATCAAGTTTTTAATGGTAAATTTTTATTTGACCCCCCTAAAGTCCTTATAATTTTATAAGTGTACCACCTAAAAACCTCCAATAATCATAGCCATACACATAATTTTATTTAAGTTAAATATTTTTGTGTTTTCATTGTACAGCTTCTAGAAAACGTTATAAGAATTTTCTTTAACATCAATTTAAGTTTGGAATATGCTTCATTAACATTAATTTATTTAAATTGTGACATTTTTCTGGATAATGTTGAAAAAAACTTGACGCTTAAGATGCATGAAAGCAAAGCATGTCGTCAGCTCATTCACACAGCTAAAAAACTTTAATCATCAAGATATTCAGTTTTATAATCTATTTGATTTTATTTCAAATCTCATTACATATACTACTTTCAATTTTTTTATTTTTTGTTTAAATTTAATATCGTCTAAAAAGAATACTTTCATTTCACGCTACCAAAAATAAAATATCTAAACATACTCTACAGAGCATACAAAAGATATATACATATCAGGGTACCCGTAGCCCAGTAGTTAGCATGCACAATACAAGCTACTGGTCCTTGAGTCGAATCCAGATTCCTTCCAGTTCTTTCTGCTAACTATTAGTTCCAAAGTTATCTTGTGGAACTAATTTAGTTTTACCAATACAATCTAAATGAAGAGGAAATGGTCCCAAGGACGTGTGTGATCTGTTAGCCAACTAGTGAAAAATCAGTAAGTTAGCGCACCGCTGGAAGTAAATCACAGATCCACTAAGGTTATAGAGCAATGGGAATAGGAAAAAACACGCTGTTCTTTAAAGAAAATTGACCTGATAACATAAGAATGCGTGAAAGAGTTTTTATAAGGCAAGGAAGCATCTCTTGGAACACATAACCAACAGAGTATAACTTTAGAGAGATAGAGAGAAAAAGAGATAGAGAGCTTGTATCCATTCTTTATAGAATAGGTGAGATAACGAAGGAATATTACCTGACCCTCTTATTACTAAAGTATATTGTATCCATGTAGCAGCTTGCTTCCTTGAAGGAATCTACTAACAACACAAGAGGTGGCATGGACTCCTCAAGTATCCTGGAAGACAACGAGTGCTAAACATGCTAGAGTTAAGTGAATGCCGTGACTGCCTCCAGCTCAAAGTCAGGGCATTTCAGGTAATGGCACGAAGGAAGTCCAAGGATATTGCCCTCTGGAACTTGGCAGAATAACCTCTTCTTTCCAAACAGAAGTAATGGGCTTCGACAATATCGCATTTCAAATCAAATCATTGCTGAATCGACATTATGCTTCCTTAAAGTTAATATACATAAAATAGTTTTTCTTTTACATAAAACATGACTTACATGATTCATTTCTTTGCATTTTAAATTTTTCGTTCCCTACGTACATGAATTTTCTAGTGAAACAGAAAATTTAATTCAACGATAAAAAATATGTATTTCTTTTCACAAAAATAATTATAAATGATTGGTATAATATTGAATAGGAGTATATAAGTTCTAAAGTTATGTATACTTATGATTACTTAGCAAAGTGTTTTTGTATATTTTTCTTGTACTGGTTGCAATAAAAAATATTCTCTGAATAAAATTCCCGTTTCCGCCCATTAAACATTGTATTTTATCAACAAGCCCCTTTACAAACTTTAATTAAGGAATGAGAAGTGCATTCAAAGCAATTACTTTTTCTGGTTAAAATCTCCTGGCGTAAGCAGATGACATTGGGCGCACAGGTCAGACGGTTGGGGATCCATTTTTTTCCCTGGTAAAGGCGACAAAAAGGCTCGATATCCTGACAAACCAGGATAAGACCAATTATATGGTAGTTGAACAGCACCGAACACAGCCAAAAGAGACAAAAAAGTTCGACACCTATCGCTTGGAATGGGTAGCTGATAATAATTACCTTGGTTCCTAAGTTACCTTATATCGGAGCAAGGCTTCCTCTGGCTAGCAGGGTGGTGACAAGAAGAACAAATATCCTCCTATATAACTCGCTTATCCGCCCAATACTTACGTATTGTGCGGAGACCTAGACCACGACCAGAGCCAGAATCTCCCTACCTTCGAGAGGAGGATCCTTAAATGGATATAAGGAACAGTTCTCACCTAAAAAGGACAGCGACGTAGGATTGTCGCTATCATCAAACGAGTTGGGATCTACAATACATTGATCTATGTAGCACATATGGACGAGGGAGGCAACCCTGCGCCCATATTGCTCACTAAATGGTTATCCACGGAAAAAGAAGAGTCGGTCGACCTAGGCAGCTCTAGATTTTTTTATTATATATCTTTATATTACCTGAAAATGTATCTTTTAGTAGCAGCTTTAGAGTAAAAATTTGTTTCCATGAAGGAATCTTAGTTGAAAATAGTCAAGAACAAGAAAGCTTTTCAGTTTCGTTTTACTAAATTTAATGATTTTATAGTCTGAATTACTAAAATTTCAAGTTTTTTTTTCTAAGTTTACATCTAAGGTTACAAATAAGATTATAATATTGTAATTTAGTTACGCTTTTCTGCTTATATACGTTTCCAAAGACAAGAAATATACATTGAATATTTATTTAGTCATGAGGGATTGTCTTTTGAAAGTAACAGTGTCAGCAATCAGAAATATCCCAAGATACTTGTTTAAAGTCACAATTATTTAAAAAAAGGATATAGGAGACAACGTTGAAGTTCACAGGAGAGGCGCAGCCTCACTGTTAATTATTCATGAGAAGTTATTCCAAGCTCATTGGTAAAACGATGATAACCATAAAATATAAGTATTATTTATTATTAAACAGTATTTTAAAAACAAAAGTAACCGAATTCAACAAAATGCCTTTGCAGGTGTATGTTATTGCGTGCATTTATGACCACTATGAAACTTATTTAAAAGCAGTTTCTTTTAAATTAACTTGAGTATATGTAAAAAATGACTTCATCGTTAACGATAGCACAAGCCTGTAATTTTAATGAGTCATTAGTTAATAAATATATTTAATTTCCTTGGACTAGTTTTATTTTGCATAATGGGTAACTATAATTGGGGTATCAGAACCTCTATTTTTTAACTTAAACATTTGGCTGCTTGGGGTATACTGTAAGTTTCAATGAAAATAGTCTCTTCCCTAAGTTTCGTATATTTCATCAGTTAATAACTATAACTATTAATAACTATATCAATATCTAATAACACATCAATTAAGAGTGTTCTTGTACTAAATTTACAATAATTTTTAAGTCCAATTTAAAGCTCAGTATGTCTCTCTCCAGTGAATTAGTTTAGGTTAAGCAACCGGTCCGTGATGCCAGAAAACTTCAGACAGCTGGGAAGATTTGCTGCGGAGAGTTTACTCAAGGGTATTAGCGCAATCCTTGGATTTAGCAAAAAGGGGCTTTCCCCCTAATTGCAGAATCTAACTTAGTCAGCGTAAGAAGGGAAATTTCTTCTCGGGGGCCATATTTCCCCCGTCTCCTGCCTGAAAAGTCTCCCCTGTAATCAGGGATCTGATGAGTGCATTAGTCCATCGACGGCGCTCATGAATTAATCTAACACCCATCAAGTTTCAGTTCATGGAAGGAAATTCCTCAAAGAGGCGCTATCCCTGAGTGAAGGAAATTCGTTTAGTCGAAAGTGCTTCACGAAGGAGTTCTAAGTAAATTTCTCATTTCATATAGTTCCATTAAGGATGGAGAAAATCTCATTTTACAGCAATAGATGTAAGAAACATGAAGTTTATTGAAAATAGCATTCTCCAATGACTCTCGCAATATATATGAGCAAGCACTGGAGCATCCTGCTCGCTGACTTGAGCCTATACTTGTC
The DNA here is from genome assembly GCA_000696205.2 of Oncopeltus fasciatus. NCBI lineage: Eukaryota > Metazoa > Arthropoda > Insecta > Hemiptera > Lygaeidae > Oncopeltus > Oncopeltus fasciatus. Next base: position 193,965 of record KZ808348.1, read on the forward strand.
TTCAGTATTCAATTTAATACCAAGGAGCTCACATATATCCTCTTATCTATGGCTCTAGTGCAACTTGAGCACGGTATGATTTAAGTATTACTATAGAAATACAAGCATAATATTAAAAAAAAATTAAGTCAACAAATCACGTAAGTAATCATGTGTAATTTTCGGACACATGTTGTGCGTAAACCACAGTTTTCAGATAAGATCGAACCTAATTAGTATTATTTATTTTGCTCTTTATTTATTGCATGCCTCTCTGATACAATTAATACATTTCTCAAACACAAACCAAACTTTATTCTAAATCCTAACTCTTGAAGATTGTTCATTAAGAAGTTAGGACACGAATAAACGTATCTCAGGATATTTCTTCACAAGAAAGTAAAAGTAAAAGAACTTTCAGAAATGAAAATTAATAAAGTCTTAAAAGACTTGTGATAAAAAGCACATTGTCATGAGATGAGAATGAGATCAATATCAATATCTATTAGTAAAACGGACAGAGGAATGTAAGTTAACTTCTTTAATATATATAGTTATTAACTGATAAATTACACGAAACTTAGGGAAGAGACTATTTTCATTCAAACTAACAGCAAACCCCAAGCAGCCAAATGCTTAAGTTAAAAAATTAGAGGTTCCGATACCCCAATTATAGTTACCCATTATGCAAAATAAAACTAGTCCAAGGAAATTATATATGGCCCAGATCTAGATAACTAAATCTAGGTCAGGAAAATATTTAGGTTTAGTTACGTTCAACAATAGAGTCGGTTTTACAGACTGGGAATACGGTAGAACATTCCTAATCTCCTGAGATAACCTGTTAAAAGTTTGGCAAAGTAACGTATTGTGATTCACATCAAATTTGTGTGACTTTTACTGAGCAGCGTCACACTGGTGGATCTCACTCTTGTATGTGTCAATTGTATAGGGTCATAATAGTTTCGACAAAAATTGTCAAAAATTGATCAAGGAAGAAAAAATTCAAGCACTTCAATATACAGATAAGCTACCTTGGAACGCTCTTTACAAACGCCTTTCCTTGGACACAACCCTAGAATTATACAGGCTTTAGCTAATCCACTAAATGGATGTAGGGAATGCACTCACTAATAAGCCACCGCTACCTCCTAATCTGAAAGATAACCTTCTCCCCATCCATCTTCCGAGGAACACGAGACACCTCCACCGTCTGCCTTATCTATGATTTCCCCTCCACCTGCTTCTTTTTCTTTGTCCCACCTCGTGTCTCGCCAGTACTGCCGATCGACAGCAAGTTTAAACCTACAGAGAGAACTGGGAAAAGCATTCTAAAAAAATTCAAAGCTCAAAAAAATTAATTGAAACCAGAAGGACCCTGTTATTTAAAGAGAAGAAAAGGACACTACAAACACAAGGTGCAGAAAAGTTGTCACTATTGTTAGCTGTGTCTTTCACTCCGATCTAATAAATATTGGAATCCCGTTACGAGCGATTAAGGTAACATCTCTTTCTCAATAACAATAGGTAACATTTATTTGCCTCCTACCAAACCTATTGACGAAATCGCAATATTTCGACTCATGAACAGCTGACAAAACTGGTGTAGGAGTAATATCAACATCACTCAGTCCCTCTGGACACCTTTACCAACCAACCCCAAGGGTAACACAATTCGAAGAACTATTGACGCTTGTGACACATTAGTTCTCAATAACTGCTAAGCTACATATATTTATCCAGCCTGTTGCTCTATGCCAACTATTAATCTGATTTAATCTTTATCCTATATAAATACTACTGTTTTTGGGAAACTTCTGATAACAAATACGGTAAAGACCATTTTTTTTTTCAATAATCCTGCCAATACGATCCTGTACGAAATAATTATATTCACATCCGTAAGACCAAGCCAAAACCCCACAAAGAATATGTTCCTTGGTCTCAAGCATTCTGCTACTTATATCAGTTGCCAAAGAAGACGCTCAAGTAGTCTAGTCCACACAACGTGACACAAAAACAGGTTAAGTCTACTTTTGTTGGTTATAATATTGGCAGGCATTAAAAAAAAAAGTAGCTCTGTTCTACGTTTGTCCTGATGCTCTAGTGACTGTTCTCACAAATCAGGATAGATTGAGGGGACGTCGGTGCTCCTCTTATCCGTTCGGGTCTAGCAATCCTGGCACTGTGAGTTCATATCCCGCCCTGGACAAGCTATTTTTGATAAATAAAAGCTATTTCTCCATAACCCTATGTGGTTGGCAGAAAGGCTTACAGTTAATTTTTAAAAAAAATTATCCTGAGCTATAAATGTTTAGAATGTAATGGCAACCTGTTGATAGCCCCTATTCATTGATAGGGAAGCTAACACTTACTTTTAAAAAAATTTAAAAAGGAATTAGTCTCCTCAATGTGGAGAACAGCTTTACATTTTCCTTCATTAGTAATCAAGTTCCACTTGTATATGTTTAGATTTGCCTAATGTTTATACTATAGTTAAATTTCAAAATCTAAGTGCATTCAATATGAAACATTTNCAGCCCTGAAGAAGCCATCACATGATGTGCGAAAGCTCGGCAAATAACAACAATTTGACTCGGTCCAACCCGGAAGATGAAATGGTAAATATTTAGGTTTAGTTACATTCAACAATAGAGTCGGTTTTACAGACTGGAAAAACGGTAGAACATTCCTAATCTCCTGAGATAACCTGTTAAAAGTTTAGCAAAGTAACGTATTGTGATTCTCATCAAATTTGAGTGACATTTACTGAGCAGCGTCACACTGGTGGATCTCACTCTTGTATGTGTCAATTGTAAAGGGTCATAATAGTTTCGACAAAATTGATCGAGGAAGAAAAAATTATAGCACTTCAATATACAGATAAGCTACCTTGGAACGCTCTTTACAAACGCCTTTCCTTGGACACAGCCCTAGAATTATACAGGCTTTAGCTAATCCACTAAATGGATGTAGGGAATGCACTCACTAATAAGCCACCGCTACCTCCTTATCTGAAAGATAACCTTCTCCCCATCCATCTTCCGAGGAACACGAGGACATCCACCTCCACCGTCTGCCTTATCTATGATTTCCCCTCCACCTGCTACTTTTTGTTTGTCCCACCTCTAAAATATCACCCACCTCGTGTCTCGCCAGTACTGCCGATCGACAGAAAATTTAAACCTACAGAGAGAACTGGGAAAAGCATTCTAAAAAAATTCAAAGCTCAAAAAAAATAATTGAAACCAGAAGGACACCACAAACATAAGGTGCAGAGAAGTTGTCACTATCTTTCACTCCGATCTAATAAATATTGGAATCCCGTTACGAGCGATTAAGGTAAGAGCAAACACCTCCTTCTCAATAACAATAGGTAACATTTATTTGCCTCCTACCAAACCTATTGACGAAATCGCAATATTTCGACAGCTGACAAACCTGGTGTAGGAGTGATATCAACATCACTCAGTCCCTCTGGACACCTTTACCAACCAACCCCAAGGGCAACACAATTCGAAGAACTATAGACGCTTGTGACACATTAGTTCTCAATAACTGCTAAGCTACAAATATTTATCCAGCCTCTTGCTCTATGCCAACTATTAATCTTATTTAATCTTTATCCTATATAAATACTACTGTTTTTGGGAAACTTCTGATAACAAATACGGTAAAGACCATTTTTTTTTTTGCTATAATCCTGCCAATACGATCCAGTACGAAATAATTATATTTACAACCGTAAGACCAAGCCAAAACCCCACAAAGAATATGTTCCTTGGTCTCAAGCGTTCTGCTACTTATATCAGTTGCCAAAGAAGACGCTCAAGTAGTCTAGTCCACACAACGTGACACAAAAACAGGTTAAGTCTACTTTTGTTGGTTGTAATAATGGCAGGCATGAAAAAAAAGTAGCTCTGTTCTACTTTTGTCCTGATGCTCTAGTGACCGTTCTCACAAATCAGGATACATATTGATAGAGCACCAGGGTTGCTCCTCTTATCCGTTCGGTTCTCGCAATCCTGGCACTATGAGTTCATATCCCGCCCTGGGCAAGCTATTTCTGATAAATAAAAGCTATTTCTCCATAACTCTATGTGGTTGGCAGAAAGGCTTACAGTTAATTTTTTTTTTTAATTATCCTGAGCTATAAATGTTTAGAATGTAATGGCAACCTGTTGATAGCCCCTATTCATTGATAGGGAAGCCAATAAGACTTAATTTAAAAAAATTTAAAAAGGAATTAGTCTCCTCAATGTGGAGAACAGCTTTACATTTTCCTTCATTAGTAATCAAGTTCCACTTGTATATGTTTAGATTTGCCTAATGTTTATACTATAGTTAATTTTCAAAATCTAGGGGCATTCAATATGAAACATTTAATTAGCACATTCAATTCCCTTCTAGGGTTCTTTCTTTGATCACTGTACTCATATACTGATTGAGACGGTACATGATTTCTTGCCAAACGAAGAATGCGTGTTCACTGACAGATAGCTGATTATGCCCAAGTGCTAACGTTATTGTTTTGCCTTTATTAATCTTTATTATTCTCTATTTTTTTCTGCTCCCTGGAGTTGTGAATGCCACGCCGACAAGCGACATCATTAGCGTATTATAAGCGTCACTTTACACGACTGCAAATGGTTGCCCTTAGAGCATTACAATGACTATTATCCAGTTGTTTTTGCAGAGAATGTTTAACGAACCCTTACCTCATCTGAACTCAGTGGAGATCTCTTCCTGATGATTTACTTCGCTCCAATCAACTTCGTCAGTACCTTTCAGACTAGTTTCTAAGAGGCGCCCATCAGCAGGTCCTTCAATAACCGTAGTACGATAATAGTTTTTTTTTATTCGATAAACAGATAAAAGTAGTTATATTATGAGAAAATGTGAATTTTTTTTTTGCAAATAATCTATTTTCTTTTATCAACTTGGCACTAGCACTTAGAGAAAGCTATTAGGAAAGCTATCAGGCAGAAGTTGGTAAACTTTAATGAGAAATCTAACAATGATAATCGGTCTAATATTTCTTTATTTATAAGTCTATCATGCAAGACCTACGTTAACTATTGTCCACGATAAGATGACATAAATTAGAAATTATATCTGATAAGGCCAAGAAAACCATGAACTAAAAAATAACTATTAATTAATTAATAAGAACTTGAAGCATACGGAAAATCAAGTAATAAATTAAAATGCAGAGATGGTTGATGGCGGTGTCCACCGATGAAAGTGAAATAAGTGCTAGGAATGCATGGCACACATGCCAGGTCGACCGAATAAAGAAAGAGCAGCACGAAGAGAAAAAGTCTAAAGCATAAAATGTAAACGACAAAGACGAAAGAACCGCAAAAAAAGAGTGATTTTCAAATCGCGGTAAATAATTGAATTAGTTTTTCTGTGGTTGACAGCAAGTCCGGACATGTGGGCAACCGTCCAGGGACCTTTTAATCTTTCCGCCCCAGCTGCTTTTTTTTAGGTTTTTGTTTTGAATTTATTTCACTTCATAATTTATTATGATTCAGTTGGCCACGCAAAGTTAGGCTCAAGTTCTACTCACCTCTTTATATCCTGCATTTTGTTCTTGGCATAATTATGAAATATGACCAGGTATGTATAGAACATACGTTTGAAATCAGATATATCCTGTTTACTCTCTTAATACATTTTCTTATGTAAAATCGTTTTCTCTTATCAATAATTACATTTTAAATAATAATAAATTGCGAGCTATTTATTATATAAGCCGGTAACTAACAGGATTTTCATTTTGCTTTTCTTATTTGGCGAATATTAGAATAATTGTATTCTTCCATGTATAACAGTAATATTCAATAAGAAAGCTGCGTTTAAGAGATTTACAATAAAGAAGCGTGTTGAGTAATAAGCATTTTTCAACTCCGTAAGCATAAATATATTTCCCTGTGTTTTTTTTTTTTTTTTATATATGTTCGTACCACATAGAAAGGGCTCATTCAGTTTTTCATCAACATGACAATCATTCAGTGGATCATATCTGTCTTGGGGTACGAATTTCTAAGAAACTTATTAAGAAAATCGTCCACTTTTTGGATCTTTGTTTGCTGTTGTTTTCATTTGGTAAGTTGTTGTAAGTGATGACACAGTCTAACATAAGATACGTCTAGTTTCTATGCATTGAAAGCTATTATCTGGATACACAACCTTTATAAGAATTTTTTGCGATTCCATATTTTCCTCTTTCAGAATACGCCGATTTTCCTAAGATATTTATGAAGTATATTCTAGATTTTGATATATCTTGTTTAAATCATAAATGTGTAATTAGATTGTGGAGGATCTCAGCAAGGGATTCCTCTGAGGTTTTAGTGTTGAGTGGTGAACAGATTTGCATACATATTACTACATAGCATTACTGCATGTATACTACGAAGTACGGTAGCTCTGTCAACTGCCCTGGAGTAACGGGACTTGCGATACTGATATATCTTGACGAAATATATCCTTTTCAACACGACCCTGAATAAGCTACGGTAATTGAGGTACTAGCGACTCGTAGATGGTCTGAGTCAAATAACTGCATTAACTGGCTCCGTATAGAGTAGATCAGTAACATTGTATACCGTATAAGTAATAATAAGTAAGAGAAAGTACCTATTATGTGTAAGGAAAATAATTATCTTATGACAAATTTTGAACCTATCATTGCAGTGATATTCGTGAGTTGTATGCTGTTTGGGATTGCTTTATATACTCCAGAGAGGGTTCATACGATAGAGAAATCTTTTGGACGGTTGGCCTTACCCCTGAAATAATCCAGGAAATCACAGTTTTTATTTGAGCCCAGGCCATATTACTGTTGTAAAATTTTAGTGTGATAGTTACAGCCTGCGACCGTTCAAGTTACAGATGTTTTAGTCCAATCTTCTCTAGGACACCAGATACCAACTCTCCCATTCGTGTATCTTTTTTTATTTTCTTTTTTTTTAGTGGCGTGGCAACCAGATGGCAATTAACGCCAGTGAAATTTTTGGGCTTGAATCTGTTTCGATTTTTTTTTCCTTCGTGTATCTGTTCAAATCATATTTACTCTTACCCCCCATGTACATTATGTTCTCAACCAAGTAATAATAAATTACATAGAGGCCGATATTCGGCATTATAATTAGAATCACTGCCTAATAATAATTTCAAAAGAAAATGAAGATCGATTAATAAACTTCCTCTTTTCTTTTAGGTTCAACACATATAAGCTTGTCAAAACGACTCTTTAAGCTAATAAACCTTCCAAACTCTTAGTATCATTCCTTGGAGATACAATCCACAGACAATCGCTGGAGGTTCATCTAGTGGAAAGGTTATGGGAGCGACCGACATTTTCAAGTGGAATTACTCATCTCTGCGCTGAGAAGGGGACTGAGAATGTCATTCCGCAGACGCGATAATGGGATAAAGTGTGCTGTTTACTACATCCTCTTGGTTCAGAATTGTCCAACTCAAGCCAATACTTGATCTCAGTCGCTGTATTTCCCTTCTTCCTTGCTCTCCTCAGCCCCACGCCGGTATTCTCATAAATTTATTCAGCTCATGTATATGGATTTTTCCAAACCAAACGGAGTCGTCCGATGCTCAGTCTGCCCCGCCCAAATGTTCATGTCAGTAGGCATTCCCCCACTTCATTTCATTTCCTTTATTGTCTTCTTCCCTTAGAGGAATTTATATTCTCAGAATGAGAAATGCTGAATTTAGATTTGAATGAAAATATTAAATCAT
>KZ808349.1:56443-72083 GCA_000696205.2 Oncopeltus fasciatus
ATATATATATATATATATATACATAAAGTATACATAGAAAATTAAACACGATGCGATATATAGTAATCAAGAATAGGTGGAATAGAGAGTGCAGTGAACACACAAAAAGAAAAAATCACAAAGCGTAAAATTTTCGGGGATTTCTCGCCCTTCGTCAGTGAGGAGTGGAGATATATATAAATTACTGTATGTATGTCTGTCTGTACTCGTTAGATTAAAAAACCATACATCCAATTGCCGTTAGAATTTGGGAAATTATCAGATATATCCCCGGGAAGATTTTAACATTTTTTTTTAATAATTAGAGTTGGGGTTTTAGGTGGTTTTTTTTTTGTATACACACACACACTCACACACACACATATATGTATATGTGTATATATATTTACTAAATTTACAACACATTTCCGAAAAGAAACCCACATATATATATATAGTTGCAATAACCTGCTGTACACATATTTGGAGGGAGGGAATGTGACTCCCAACGCCTCTTTTAATTAACTGTACATTGGAGCTTAACAGGCGAAGGTTAGTGGGAAGGTTAGTTAGGACCTTCACAATTGCCTACCTTGCTTTCATTGTTTGCTTGAGGTAAACATTCCGCCATAGGCGAGGTAGATATTCTTCTGGCCTCCACGCTTCTTTAAGTACATGTACATACCGCATATAGTAAATATCAGTAGGTTATTTTTTATTATTATAATATATCGTTGAACTACCTACGGACATAGGAGGAGCTATCAACAAGTTGCCACTCTGTTTAAACACTTATGATATAAGTGTCTCATGGCTAGCGATGCTTTTATTTCTTGATAAGGCTATACCTTTATATAGGATGTACTCAAACTCGCAGCATTGGGAAACCCGCAAGGAACCTTGGAGCCCTCTATAGTCCCAAGATTGACATGAACAACTGACAAGATTCTTACTTCATTGATGTACAATCTAGCAGAAGTAAGAGGAGAATGTATCAAGACTGAAAGTAGTAACTATAATCCATTTCTTGGATTGTATGTTGATGACGCATAACATTTTATATGACATATTACTTACATGTTGTGCGTTTAAACACGAAACAAGCCAGGATACTTTAGTTGTTATAGCTTTGACTTCTGAGCCGAAGGTCCCTGGCCCGAAAAGAACCTTGCACAAAACTATCAGCTTCATTCTTTCTGTGTTTCTGTTTGCAATCAACCGAAGAACTCATTATATGTTCTTGGAAACTCCCAGTCTTAATTGGTTATCATTCTTCATTGAACGGGAAAAAAATATGTGAACGGTATGTGGAACACACACCATCTCTAATGTGCTGTAATGCAGATGTGTAGAATAATGTAATCTCTAAACATTCTTAAATAAATTTTATTTATTAGTGCATCTAAATTCTAATAGTCATTATCTACATCAGGGAGAAAAGTTATATAAAAAAATATATCAAAATTCGCCTATTTACTTGAGTAAATATTTATGTTTTATTATTATTTACTTGTTTATGATGTTTTTTTTCAGCAATTGGTTGGAGGTATACTGTTAGAGGATGTCTTGGACTTTAGGAAGTTATACTTTAAAAAAAAAGAAAGTAATGAAAAAATATTCAGCAAAATTATTAAGAAAGTAAAGTGTTTCTAAATAAACTACTGAAAACCAAAAATTTAAAATAAATTAGTAAATAATAAAAGTAAAGTAGTAAATATTAACTTAATAAAAAGTGTTCATACCATTTATTTTTACTCGCCTAGGAGGTTTTATGGATTGGTGTCCGACGATAGGGATTGGGAATATGGATTAGGTTGAAATTGGAGCTTGCTATGGAAAGTGCGAAGTGGGTGGAGATAAAATCTATTTATTAAAATCTTTTCATTTTAGGCACTTGTACTGACAAGTCGGCTTTGATGAAATTTATGAGAAGTTGGATTACTAAGTGAAATTAGTATTTTCGGAGGAATTTAGTCATATTTCGTTCTCTCAAATGTAAGCTGGTTTATCCTCTATTTCTTTCTTATCATCTCTGCACACTTATCATTGTGTTCTATTCATCAAAATTATTTATATAATTTCTCATATAATCATATAATGATTTGAAGGTGATAAAAGTGTATTTGATTTGTGATAATCACAATAAGAAAGTGTCTGCCAATAAAAAAAAAAAAAAAGTGTTCCACATAAGTGACTCTTGAGTATTAAATATTAAACACTTGAGTGTTTATACCTAAGCGATTTATCTATTCATAAAAAATATATTTCTAGTTTTCATAAAAGCAGTGGAGACACGACGTTGGAAAGGAAGAAGGGCTTCAGATGACCATTAATAGTTATTAATTAATGGGTCTAATGGGTCATAGTGACCCAGTCAAGATTTAGTTACTGTTGATCAATAGTCTCTCTCCTTCTATTTGCCCTGACGAAGGCATTAAATTTGTAGGCTATAATAAAAATTTTTTTGGTTAAAAATAAGTTGTTCACGTAGGCTTCCACAGTCATCAGATGTATGTAAAGTTTTTTCCGGGTTGGACTGTGTAAAACCATCAAAAACTTTACACAGTCCAACCCGGAAAAAACTTTACATAAAAATAAGTTTTTCATTCTTCAGCTACCAAGACCAATTTCCTGACAATGCTCTCCTCATAAAACACGACGGTCAAGAAATTTAGCTCCAAAAAGTTATTTAAAAAAAATTATTATGTGCATTACATTTCAATAACCTATCATATATTGATAAGCTTAAGAGATTATAATGAAGATGAGGGACTATATTACAAGACTAAAATTTTTATTTTGTTAATTTCTATAAGGTCAAATTAAAACATTTAAATTTTGATACTTTTGCAGGTTTTTTAATAATATTTTTAATATTATTGTTTACTAATAAAGCATGATTTATTTATCATATAATTTTAGACGTAATAAAACAGTTAATGAAAATATTTCATTGATTGATGTTATGTCAGGATATTATTATGATAATTGTATACTGATCAAATTACCCCTGAATATCATTGACTATATTCTGTTTTAACTTATTTTTATTACAATAAATATTTTCCATATATTTATATATTATAAATATTGTTCATATATAACAATATGAACGTTAAATATTATACAGAATTACTAAGGCCAATTATGTATAGTATCTTCTTCAGAAATTCAGAATTTTTATTATTATTGAATGTTATAAATTAATCTAATTCTAAGATGATTTTAGTTGGGGTTCGGTCAAGGTAGATCCAAAAAACACAAATTTAAAAAATGTATTTTTTAATAAAGGATTATCTGCCAACGTTTCGGCTTACATTGTAAGCCATCTTCAGGGCTATCATGAAGATGAGAGAGGTTGAACCCCAACTAAAATCATCTTAGAATAATATCTACGGTCAACAAACTCTCCTTTTGTTATAAATTAATGTTTTCTATTATATTTGAGATTTAATGTTGTTATTTTATTTCCTATTGCTTACTTCAATTTATTACCTAATGAACTTTTCGGTAAGGTATTGTAATATGTCCATAATATTCAAATTCGACCAAGAGACGAAACTGAATTTATTTCTGTTTTGCCATACTTCACGGCTACCTAATTTTCCTTAAGCCTTCCTGTCTGAAAGCGTATTATGTTACAAAATATCGTCTTTCCCTTTCTTCCTAATTGAATTTCTGGCCACTCACTTTTTCTATCCAATAATAAAAGACAGAAGTAAACATGTTTTGACCAATAGATATGAATTATAGATCTTCAGTTTAATGAGTGTTAGTGTTTTTCAAAAATTTGTTGTGGAATTTTATATATGTATATACATTTTTTAATATACCCCCGATTAGTCTAGGGCCTTCTCTCTGACGGGTCTAAAACCTTTTCTGCGAGTTTGTAACAATATTATAAACAATATATGCCGTCTGCATCTATCTATCTATCTGAAAATTAGTAGTTCATATGCTTGCATTACAGTACGTTTTTTTCAATTTTTAGTGCAAGGGAACAGAATAAAAAATCTAACTGTCCAGCCAGGACTCGAACCTGGATCTCCTGCTATCCGGGCCGGTGCGTATTCCATTTACGCTACCGAGACAAGTCTGATAAGTTATTAAATTCCCCGCACTAGTGTCGAGAGTCTAACCTCCGAGGCAGACGAATATATCGTCTTATGCTCGGAGTAGCTGACATTGTCAAGCTGTTTAAATGACACTCGTTATTAACTTTTAAATTTTAATTTTATAAATTTTTTTGTGGTATTTAATACCACGTAAATTTTAACAATTTTTAGTGCAAGGGAACAATAAAAAATTTAACTGTCCCAGCCAGGACTCGAACCTGGATCTCCTGTTATCCGGGCCGGTGCATTTTCCAATTATGCTACCGGGAGAAGAACCTCCGGTATTTTTTTGAGGAATTTAATCCCACGTAAGTCCTGAGACAGTTAGATTTTTTATTCTGTTCCCTTGCACTAAAAATAGTTAAAATTTACGTGGGATTAAATACCACAAACAATAATATTTATTAAGTTTTTTCATTATTTCACGAAACGATTTTTAATTTTGCTTGCGTGTTTAATTTTTTTTATTCCTTTAGAACCGGTTATTATTTATTTATTAATGTTTATCAATATTTGTAAACATTTTATATGAATAAAAGACATAATATTTATCACCATAAATCAGAAATCAATTTCGAGAGGTTTTTTTTAGACATAGGGTAATACATTTGATATCGCTTTATACGACCAGTTACTTTAACCTTGTTTGCGTACAATTATGTTTACTTTTATTATTGAAATAAAGTTATTTACTTTATTTTGTCTCGGTAGTAAAATAACCTTGAAGTGTGTGCTGTGTTAAAATAATATTAATTGATTTCAGGGGGGTTTTGATGTCACTTATTTTATATACATGGGCGGACTGTTCATGTGAGCACCTTCTTTAGGCGTTTTTCTCATTTATTGGTATCTCGGAGTGCTCTAGACTCACAAGAGTAAGAATAAGGATTCGCTTCATAACATTATAATGGTCCCTTAGGCGACATCAGTGTGGTATTATCCACCTAATTATGGAACTTTCAAAACTTCACAATCCTCGAGAAGGTTTGCGCTGTGGATACCAATGTTATCCTGAAAAACGAAGCACATAGCTCTCAGAGAAATTGGAAAAGCCTGTATTGAGTATATATATATATATCAATGTGGCATGAAATTAACTATTCAGAACAAGTGGAGTAGTTGCTCGAAGAAGTAGCACAAATTATGAAAAGTGCTCTGAAATCTATTTCGATAAATTCAGAAATAATTTAATAAACAGTGGTCAAAGTTTTGTAGCCGGACTTAAAAAATATCCCCAATAAATACATTAATTCTAGGAGGATGTGAAAATAGATAGGAACGATCAACTATCACTGATCGAAGGAAAATCATTGATACGCTAGGAATAATTTCCCATATACAGAGAGTGGCTTATGTATACAGTAAATTAGGGACTTGAGTCCAAGTCTTGTGCCCAGTCTTGTATCTACTCATCCATCTTGAAGGCCTAAATATCATTGACTTTTTCCCTTTTCTTCTTCATTCAGTAATCTTCTTTTTCAGTCAATGTAGTTCTGTATATAGCATTAAAATAAATACTGTATTTAGCACTTCTAAATAATTATAACATTATATAATATATTGATGACGAGCAGGGTGGTCCAGTTGTTAAGTCACAGGACTCCTGAGTCAAAGGTACCTGGTTTAAAATTCAATTTCTTTCTTTCTCAAATTCAAATTAAAAATTCAACTTTATTTGTTTTGCACTAAGTAATTCAACTTAGTAGGAGACAACGAAAGTTTTTATTTCATAATATCTCGAGATATTTAAAATAACTAAACTGGATTGCGTAAATTGTGCTCCCACTGTTAATGTCATCTCCAAAACCTATTCTGATATTAATTTTATTACAAAAAACTTTTTCACATCCGTAAAATAAAATAAAATTATTTTTCCAGTTCAATAGTATTCTATCCTATTCCGCGAGGAAAGTAATACTTAAAAAATGAACTATTACTTTAAGATTTATTATCCAGTCAAATACATTAATGAAGACTCCTATATTCATAAGAATGCACTTCTCAAGGAATGGGGACGACGGCCTTGAGGAAAACAGCTATGATGACAAAACTATTTGCAAACCTCTCATATCTTCTAGCAGAACCGCAATTCTTCTGAGCACACTAGCTCACCAGATACTAAAATTACAAAAAAACAATTAATGTCTAGGATAATATCTAGGAACTGAGCAGATTTCCCGTGTCTCATGAAGATTAACATAGATATGAGTAAATGACTTATTTTCCAGAGAGAATAATGAATATAAGAGAGTGAGGTCACCTAAAACTGTCTTTAGATTGCTTGAGAGGAAGACAAGTAAGAAAGAGCAAGCTTCGTAATAATATTTATCTCCATCAATATGAAATTTTAATAAAATGTAACAGGTTATATATATTAGCTAGTAAAATATACTCCTATCGTGTTCTATAATTTTTTCGTAAAACTAATTTTAACGAAGATATTAAGATTACTCTAAGATTAGCTTTGAATTTTTCATAGGCCAAGAAACTATCTAACCGATTCCAAGGATCTAGATTAAACAACGCTCTTGTTGAACATTTGTTCAATTTTGTATTTTGCTATTTCTTTGGATATAACGAAAGAAAAAAAAAGTAAGTTTGCAATCATAGAACACAATATTGTTATATTTATTTCTGGGATTCTTGCACATCTAGACGCTATCCAAATATGGTGTGATAAATGGAGTTAAATTTAAATGTGTTAAGTCGATTCAAGCTTAGGAAAGATTATCTTAATAATGGGTTAATGTAAGCTACTAAGCTGTCTGGACCGTGTCTGTCTGGCTTCTGTTTTCGCTGGTAGCTTTCTTGATTTTCCTGCCAGATAATTTTGGTTTCCAGTTTTGTTGTAAAGTATAGGAACTTACATATATGACTTAAAGAATATAGTTTAAAAATTATCCGGAACCAGACACCTCCAGAAATGGACTGATAAGAGCCAAACGGCGAATAACAATTTTTATACAATTTAAATACAAAATAAATGGAAGTTAATTTATTATAATAAATAATTATACTCCTAATAACCGTTAACGATACTTCCTTTACTACTAATAACTAAATAAAAAGAAAAGATAAATTACTTACAGCTAATTAACAGATATGTACAAATAAATTAAATGTGCTTATTTACAAAGAGACCTCAAAACCACATGCTAAATTGTCTGCCCTTACTAATTACTGTCACTTAACATTTCACTGTTACGGGCTCGACGTAATCTCACGGAATCTGACGCTAACTGACACTGACTCGAGGGCTGCTGGCTTGCCCTAGATAGTTTCTGGGTAAACATAATTTACTTTCTGAATTAAGGAAGCAGGTGACCTCTTACAATTGGCCACTTCCTGTACAGGTATGGTCCTCTCGTTTCGTGCTTCCCCAGTCACAACACTACGAATATCTTAATAATGTCAAATTTAACACCAGTCTTATACCTCTGTTCTTCTGTATCCTCTGTTTACTACCTCGCATACCTCATATTTTTGGAAGAACTACGGACATATTATCGACTATCAAAGCGAAATCCCGATTGAAAACAAACTGACCTTTAGTAAAACTATTTAGACCTACTTGGGCCTACTCTGAACTCTGGGATGCCGCTAACACTTCCAATGAATAAAAAATCCAATCGAAAATCTTGTTCGAGGAATCCGATGCACTAGTTGCATGTTTTTCTTTTTATAATAAATTGACATTATAATATTTTTAATTAAAGTTTTTCAAATATAATAATTGATTACCAACTTATTAACTGTGCATGTACTTGAATTTTGTTTAAATTAAGAACCTATCAAACAATGATTATTTAAAAACAGATTTAATGAAATTGGAATTTCTAAATATTTATTAATGGTACAGGATACCAAAAGATAGCAGTACCACCATTTATAATCGCCAGATATGTATATCTCAATGAGGAATTCGGTCCTTCAACTCTTCGGAAATTGGAATGCAAGTTATTATATCTGGTTTACGTGGCCTGCTGTCACTTGCAAATCTGTGATCTGGGCCAATCTTCGTCAATTCGCCTTCTTGAATTATCTGAACCTTGAATTCTCTTGTAAATTCTTTTAACCGATTTTTCCCTTCCACTTTGGGAATGATTTCCAGCGTTGATATTTTTTTTTAGCGCTAATTTCTTTAGATGAATTCAAGTAATTCATTTTGGTTGAGAAATACGGGATTTTAAAATTTTTTGATGTTTTATTTTATGTGGACAAGGAAGCCATATCGAATAAAGGAACACGCTTCAATTAACAGCTTCAAAATTGTTCACGTAGGCTTCGACGGTCGTCTCTAATTATTACATCAATATCTCTAAAGAGTTTCTGAATTATTCAGGAAAAACGGAATTTTTTGGTGTGTGTGATCAATTGTGTGTGTTGTTGAAAAATAAACAGTTGGGCATAATTTTGTAAAAGTTAATTTAGGACACAACATTAAAACAAATCATTTATGTTTTTATTTAGTGTTTGGTAGAACTCCCCAATTGATCTACACTGCCGGACAAAATTAAAGGATCACTTCAATATTTTGAAATTACTGAACTGTATAGGGTATTTTTGAAAATATTCTTTTTTCTTTGGAAGTCACACTTTATTATAAGGGTAATAAAAAAAAAAAAAAATTTCTAGAAATTTTTAATAGGAAAACAAATCAAAAAATAAAAATGTCCTACAGTTCTCAAAATGAAAAAGTAAATCTTTGAAATGAAATGAAATAACAAAACTGAATAAAAAGGAAGAATTCGAGGAAAACGATCAATAATTGGTATTCCCACCTCTAGCTGTGATAATTGCTTCCATTCTCCTGCCCATTCCAGCGACCAGGGCTCTTACATGTTCTGGGATGTTGTTCCACTCTTCCACTTAACATTTCCCTTAAATCTGCCAAATTTTGTGGGTCTCGGGCGCGGACACGTCTTCCAAGCATGTCCCATACATGCTCTATTGGGTTCATATCTGGACTTCTGGGTGGCCAAACCATAACGTCAATTTCTTCTTGTCTGAGGAAATTTTGCACTGATCGAGCAACGTGAGGTCGTGCATAAAAATAAAGTTACCTGCGATATTTCTGGCGAAAGGTATTACATGTGGCTCAAGTAATGTACCTGTCAGCAGTTATAGAGCCACGGTTCACAAGAACCAACTCTGTACGGGAGTTTAAATTTATGCCCCCCCACATACCATCAATGACCAACCACCAAACGCAACCCTTGGAGAAAAAGTGCATGGAGCATACCTCTCTCCCCGCCTTCGCCATACCTTTTCCCGTCCATTTGGAGATCGGAGACAGAATCCTAACTCATCGCTGAATAATACGAGGCTCCAATCATCCTGAGTCCAGTTTAGGTGCTCCCGAGCAAACCTCAAGCGCTCAACCCGGTGTTTCCTGGAGAGAAGAAGTCCAGTACCTGAAGAATGGGAGGTCAATCCATAATCGTTGAGTCGTCTTCTCACGGTTCGCTCTGAAATTTGCACATTCCTGAATCTCTGGAGGAGACCACGCAGACTGTTACCAGTTGATCGGCGATCCCGAAGAGCATGCAGTTGCAAAAATCTCTCGTCACGGTGGGAAGTTGACCTCGGACAGCCTTGTCCGACTCTTCTTGTATGCCCTCCAGTTCGACGGTGCCCATTAAGCACCCTGAACTCTACGGATTGTGACCGCTGGAGCCGTTGCGCAATATGCCTTTGAGAAAACCCTTCTTCACTCAAAGCAACAGCACGAATTGATTCCTCTTCGGTCAATGCTCTTCTGTTGGCCATCACAACGTTCTTACTAAACTCACAAGTAAAAACTATTGTCTCTTAAATGTTAGAAAATCTTCAATAAGATGAATCTTTGCTAACAACTAACCATTTACTGATAGGAAGGAAGAAAAGAAGTGGATTAACTAACCCTTTTCTCCATAAACGGGTGGGAATATAAACAGGTACAGGATTAACTGGATAAGGTACAACACAAAGTCCAGTCTGGGGCAATGGAATTTATATTTTTATCTCTTATGTAATAATAATATAAATATTTGTAAGTAGTCCTTTAATTTTGTCCGGCAGTGTATTTTTCAAGCAGTAAAGTAATTATTTTATAGAAGTTTTGTGTATTACATTAAACAGAAATTGAAATTTTCAGGGCATTTTGATGCGTCTTCATGTTTTGGTTTTCAAGTAAATACCCACTAATGTGATATTTTTAATGATTTAACGAATATTGTACTTATTATTATTATTGTTATTATGTTAACATATTCAGCAGCTGACTTCCATTTATCTGATTTTGTTTCAATTCAGCAAAATGGTTCTAGATTATAAAACACTTTAATGAAAATGAATTTGCACACACACGCATAATATTAATATGTATTTAGGTAGGTGATATAATATAATTTTTAAAAAAAATTGTAATTAAGTTCTTCTTACATNGGACGATTTTTTTTAGAAATGACCATTCTTAAGAAAATCGGCAAGAGTATTGTAGAAATATTTCTACTATGGCAGCCTGTTTCAGTATGTAATATGCAAAATTGACTATCAGGCATATTTATATAGGCATATTCATATCCTCTCATAAGGCTTGACAGATCCGAAGAGGTTTCTAACTATTGACCGTCAAATAAAGTATTTAATTTCGTCAAGTCTCTTTATTGTCACTCCTATTATTTTTGCTCAAGTTTTAATTTGATGACCAGGAGGAGGAGATAGTGGGGGTATGGTTTGCTATTAAATAATAACAAATTGATGAACCAATACAGTTTTATTTTTTCTAACGTTTCGGCCTGAATTTCGGGCCTACTTCAGGGCTATGGGGATAACGAAGAGAGGAGTCACGAATTGCGTTCAGAACCCTTCGTTCTGATACGTTGGCAAAAATAAAACCATATTGGTTCATCAATTAGTTATTATTTAATGGTAAAGCTTTGACCAAACCCCGACTATCCTCTCCTCTATCGTGGCAATTTCACGAGACTGATCTTGATTTAAGTTGTGAAGCATAACTTGATGGATTGTGGCGATAGCTCGAGATGTGGCCCTGGTTCTACATTAGCGCCATGAAGACACTTGCTCAGTTAAACGACTAGATACGCATGGACGCCGCACAAGCCACAGCGATCAATTTAATGTTGTTACATCGAGACGAATCTGTCTCGTTCTATATTAAAATTGGGATTAACTGCCTCTCCGCTCGGGATTTGTCAAGTGAGATCTGCTAATAAAGAAGCATGCGAAGGCCATTGATAAACAATAAAAACAAATTTGCAAGGAATAACCCCGTTATCTAACCAATTTATGCTTGTGTATGGTTTCAGATAAGCAAGCCATATCTAATTACCTGTTAATTTGTTAGAATATAGATCATTTATATATATTATTTGTTAGATAANTAATATTGCAATTATGTGCTTTAACTTAGTGATGGTAAATATTGATCAATAAAATGAACTATCAAATAGACTTCAGACAGTATGATCGTGTTCAATTTTTGATACTTCAAAAATAATGAAGTGATCTGTATCTCATTTGGAAATTTTATTGACGATTACTGTCGTATCCGAAGATATTTGTTAATTAATAATGATTTATCATGTATTTCCATATGTTGCTTAACAAAAGTTTGAGAAAGGGTTGGCAATAAAGTGTTTACTAAGGAACCTAATATATAAGTTTAGTTATTCAAGACATTACAAATACGATCTCACAATCACTTTTTTTTTTTTTGCTTTAACCCTTTTTTTGGTTTATTAATTACTCTTTGGAAGCTATAACTATTTAAATATTTTAAACCTTTGTTTATTCCCCATAAAATCCTTTGATCCTGTCTAGGTCGTACGCAATTAGGTGAGCTGCAAGGATTCGCTCGAACTAACGTTTAAATTTTTTTCAAATAAAAAATGTTATTAAACAATTAATGAGTGGGATTAGAATAAAAAAAATCTATCTGTCCCAGCCAGTACTCGAACCTGGATCTCCTGCTTGCCGGGCCGGTATGCTATATTGCACCACCGGGACAATGGAACAATGGTGCGGGACAGTGGTCCCGGTGGTGCAATGGATAGCATACCGGCCCGGCAAGCAGGAGATCCAGGTTCGAGTCCTGGCTGGGACAGATAGATTTTTTTATTCTATTCCCACTCATAAATTGTTTAAAATTTACGTGGGATATTAAACCACAACCAAATCAATATTTATAAATAAAAAAAAAGAGGTTATTTTCCGTCTACAACTTTTCTAATATTACTAAAATGGGTTAGTAATGAATCGATAACAAAAAATAGCTGTAACAATTTCATAGGCTGCCACAGTCACCAATAAGCTTCTATTTACCTAAAAACCAGCTAGGATACGACGAAAAGTGAGAAGACAAAAAAATTTGAACCTACGTAATTGTCATCTTGATAGTTTTTGTGATGCAGGTGTAACGGTTTGTCTTTCTTAGCAATTTAAAACTTTTAACTCTTAATTTAATCCCTTGAATAGTTCAAACTCAAATAGGATATTGACTCCACGTTAAAATAAATTAGGCCCAAATTTCACAAAACTAGGTCGTTTTACGAGTACTTCCGATTTTTAGTGTAAATTTTCTAATACTACACATTTGATTATTTAACAATTTAATTAATCAAACGTGTAAAATTAGAAAATTTACACTAACTGAAAATTACGCTGAGCCAAAAATAATTTTTTGGGACTGCCGTGTTTTTTTCGTTTGAGGTTAGGCTTACTACACTAGTTATGTATTTCTGAAAGCTAAGAGTTTAGCACTAAATAATCATTTCCTGTCCATGTACCATTATTATACCAACCAAATATTGATTTTCACCATGATTAATACCTTTAATTTTAATTTAGATCGTACATTATTGATAGGAAAATGTATTAAACGAATAATTCCCAAAACAATTGAAAATAAATTTTGCAGAATATACTAAATAAACAATCCTAAATAATTTATTAAAAAATTAAATTATGATGTCTAGTTGGTCGTCTTTATTTTAAAGGCATTGACCAGTAGGTTTTAAATACGGTTCGTTTTTTGGCAGTCATCTGTTGGATTTATTTTTGGCTCCCAATTCGGTCTAAAAGTTCTATGTAATATATTTATATATGTATAATCTATGCTCCTGCCCTTTGATTATTAGGCTGAAAAATTGTAAACAAATAATACAAATGTTTATATAATAAAGCTAGGCAAATCAAGTTTATTTTTAAAGCTAGAGAGAAGAAAAAGAAGAGTTATTATCAACATAACATTTTATAAGAAGAATAACATACCAGTTTAGATAAGAAATATTTCAATGGAATAAACCCACTCAATTGGTAGGAAACTCATCCTTCTACCTTATCAAAATCTCCATCGATAAGCGATAAAAACTATTCTACCTTAAAAAAGTCCACTGAGTAAAGTTAGTTTTATAGTCATTTTGTATCAACTATAAAAAATTTCCAACTTCTAAAACAAATAACTCCATAACCAAGCTGCAAATAGAAAATTTTAATTTCTTCCCTATTTTTCTCTTCTTCTATAGTATTCTGCATACTTTTAAAGAATCAATTAATGATGAGGATATTAATAAAATAAGTAGACTTTTATAGAAAAATCTATACGACTAGAGTGTTGAAATTTCATTGGGGCAGCTAAAAAGGAATGTAATTAAATTTCAGGCGAATCTCATAAAGTCCAAGTTTAAGATTAAGTTACGAAGAAATTACATGATTCCTTTGGGGTATTGTTAGTAAAATAGACCAAAAAATTATGTCCTTCATGATGAATTATTCAAGTACTGTCATTGATGCTAATATCATTAATAATTTCTAAATGCGCTGGAGTAAAGTCTTGCTAGTTTTCCCTTGACTCGGACGCTAATTTTGAAAACATTAAGACAGGCCTTTAATGAGAGCAATTCATTTAAATTTCCACTCTGGGAATTACAGGTAATTACAGCTTGGGAATAGCTGTATGTAGCTGTTGGGAGACCTGGCGTGTGTGGAAGTTAGTGGAGCACTCGGCTCGGCCTTGGATCCTTCCGCTACCCGCCGGTCTACTGACCTCCTCAATCTGACACCAGCTACACCCCTTATGTAATGGCCCTTACTTAAGTCTTCAGCGACCAATTTCTGTCTGCTCGTCAGTGTACTCTTACTCGCTTCGCTTTCGCTTCTTCCTACAATTGCTGTATGTAGCCGGTGGGAGGCCTGGCGTGTGCGGAGGTTAGTGAAGCACTCGGCTCGGCCTTGTATCCTTCCGCTACCCACAGGTCTACTGACCCCATCAATCTGACACCAGCTACACCCCTTATGTAATGGCCCTTACTTAAGTCTTCAGCGGCCAACTTCTGTCTGCTCGTCAGAGTACTCTTACTCGCTTCGCTTTCGCTTCTTCCTACAATTGCTGTATGTAGATAGTGGGAGGCCTGGCGTGTGCGGAGGTTAGTGGAGCACTCGGCTCGGCCTTGTATCCTTCCGCTACCCGACGGTCTACTGACCCCCTCAATCTGACACCAGCTACACCCCTTATGTAATAGCCCTTACTTAAGTCTTCAGCGGCCAACTTTTGTCTGCTCGTCAGAGTACTCTTACTCGCTTCGCTTTCGCTTCTTCCTACAATTGCTGTATGTAGCCGGTGGGAGGCCTAGCGTGTGTGGAGGTTAGTGGAGCACTCGGCTCGGCCTTGTATCCTTCCGCTACCCGCAGGTCTACTGACCCCCTCAATCTGACACCAGCTACACCAATGGCCCTTACTTAAGTCTTCAGCGGCCAACTTCAGTCTCCTCGTCAGTGTACTCTTACTCGCTTCGCTTTCGCTTCTTCCTACAATTGCTGTATGTAGCCGGTGGGAGACCTGGCATGTGTGGAGGTTAGTGGAGCACTCGACTCGGCCTTGTATCCTTCCGCTACCCGCAGGTCTACTGACCCCCTCAATCTGACACCAGCTAAACCCCTTATGTAATGGCCCTTACTTAAGTCTTCTTTCTGCTCGTCTGAGTACTCTTACTCGCTTCGCTTTCGCTTCTTCCTACAATTGCTGTATGTAGCCGGTGGGAGGCCTGGCGTGTGTGGAGGTTAGTGGAGCACTCGTGGAGGTTAGTGGAGCACTCGGCTCGGCCTTGGATCCAGCCCCGCTACCCGCAGGTCTACTGACCCCATCAATCTGACACCAGCTACACCCCTGATGTAATGGCCCTTACTTAAGTCTCCAGCGGCCAACTTCAGTCTTCTCGTCAGTGTACTCTTACTCGCTTCGCTTCCGCTTCTTCCTACAATTGCTGTATGTAACCGGTGGGAGGCCTGGCGTGTGTGGAGGTTAATGGAGCACTCGGCTCGGCCTTGTATCCTTCCGCTACCCGCAGGTCTACTGACCCCCTCAATCTGACACCAGCTACACCCCTTATGTAATGGCCCTTACTTAAGTCTTCAGCGGCCAACTTCTGTCTGCTCGTCAGAGTACTCTTACTCGCTTCGCTTTCGCTTCTTCCTACAATTGCTGTATGTAGCCGGTGGGAGGCCTGGCGTGTGTGGAGGTTAGTGGAGCACTCGGCTCGGCCTTG
>KZ808349.1:90845-101232 GCA_000696205.2 Oncopeltus fasciatus
ATATATATATATATATTGCGGTTCGGACTTTTCAATAAAACGTTTTTGTTTAATTGTGGCATTTTGAGTATGCTAATACTCATCGTCAGGCTATAAAAAAGTTCTTACTTCAAAAGCTCTTTTAAGAGCTACTACTACTTTATTAACTCTAGTTCATGTAGAGAGACTGAATTCGGGTTTAAGCTTCCCTATGCTCGAGTTCATTAACGGCTGAAATGAGTTTTTCAACCATGTTACAAATATTTTTTATGAAAAACCATTATTAAATGGATAGATATTTACAAATATAACTGTAATGGTTGAGTACTTCCACCATTCTTTATTCCCTGCAGCTTTAGAGATTTAGTAGTTCAGTAGTTAGAAGTTTAGTAGTCTTTCATTGTACGCTTTGCTCACTCCGTCTTGTGAGATATAGTTCGTATTTGATCTAATTTATATCTATATTTAATGGAACTAGGAAAAGCTTAGTTAACGTTGCTGCTGCGTGACGAATTGTGCTACGTTGAGAAAATCACAATTCCTCTGTCCTGCCCAAAGTTCTTTGTCCTTCGGCCCAGATTAGTGCTCCTTTTGGCTGCGTGGACGTGTGCGTATCCCATTCCGCGTCTGCCACACCAGAGCAGACGAGGAAATTCCTGCGAGCGGATGTGCAGATCTAGGTCAGGGCCTTCTGTCTGGCAGCGAGCTCGTCTGACGGCACTTATCGCAGACCGGCTGGAGCCCCTCGGCTGCGTAATTATACCTTTGCTGGACAGCTACTCACAGCAAATCAACAGCGTTTAACGCCACCCATAAGTAATAGTAAAATTCGCTTAACTACTAAACAAAAATTGAGTCACCTTGGAGCTGTCTTTACGTATTTGTTAAGTTTATATTAGGGTCTCCAAAACCTGGCACTGCGGGTTCGAGTCTTGTCGCATCACAGACTTCTTAAGAAAAGAGTAGGTTTTTACTTAATGCCAAGACAGGTAAACAAAAAAGTCGGTCACGCAGGAGCTGTGTAAGCTAAACGAATTCCTCAGTATCCTAGTTGATGAATACTGGTATTTGAACACTCCATCTCATGAAATCCCCTACATTCTATTATATTTATCAAATAAAAATTGGTATTGGTTTCAATGCTATAAACAAAATATTATGCATTGCAAGGAAAAATATTTGAACTTTCATCTCGAAATTGCTGGTTATCCCCCTCACCTATTGGTCCGAATTTGTTCAATAGCGAAATCACTCTTTCGTTTTGTATTTATGCTACACGCCGAATCATTATGAAGATGTAAAAACAATAGCCTGTAGAGTGTTGACAGAAAATACAGATGTATATTTTTTAACGAACATCATTCATAAATATACTAATTTTTCAAAATAACCTGCCATGAGAAAGACCTCATTCGGGACTTCTTTCGTAATTCGCTAATAACTAATATATATTTGATTTTAAGAGCCGAAAAGGGCAAGGAATAAATAAGGTAGTCTCAAAAAGCTCTTGGTTGGCTCGGAAAGTGTCAATTTTCCGAAGTACATTATTTTATATTTTCACCAAGGAACCTTATTGTAAAAACGTAGAATTTAAATGTTCTACAACTTTCATATATTTTAAAATAAAGAGACTAAAAAAAAAAAAAAAAAAAAAAAAAGTTTAGGAATTTAATGGTTGCACAAATCTCCCTTTTAACTTACATAAGTTCCTCCTCTAACAATTTCAGACGAAAATGAACCAATGTATTGTAACTGAAATAATATTTCTATATTTCAATGAAAATAAGTACTAATAACAACATTAATCCTAATACATACATTAATATATTCCTAATAAGCGTTTTTTGTTGAATTGTATTAAAATAGAAATGTTTAAAATTGTATTGTCGACTTCTTATGATGTATAACTTTTTTCTTAACACTAAACATAACGAAGACCTTAATCATTTTTCAAATTTTTCTTTCGTTTAGTAAGGAATAACTTAAAAAGTGAATTTTCAAAATTCAAAATATAAATGTCTGCGTGTGTAAAAGTGTGTGTGTAAAGAAGTTCATTGCAAAGATTAGGCATAATTGAATCGCCCAATTTATTTTCCTAATACATTCAGAATTTAGAAAATATTAAACTGTCCTAGCCTCATCATTCTTTGAATTCCATAGTGCTTAATCACAAAATCTGGGATTTTAGGGTCAAGGGTCATTTAAGCCTTATTTATGTCTTAATACATTTAAATTTATTACTTCGCCATGAAGTGTTAAATATGAAACTTAAATGATTATTTATTTATTTATTATCAATGTCCCCTTAGAAAAAATTTAAGTAAGCGGTACCCAAAAAGCAAAAAAAATTCAGAGGTTTAAACACAAAATTAACAACGTTAAACAAATTATCTACTAGATAATAAATTAATATTTAAGTTGATATTCAAGGTTTTGAAAACTTTTAAACATTTAAATTCAAAAATACGAAAAGAATATTTGATTCTTCACTGACCCCCCTAAGAAAAAGCTAAAAATTTATATATATACATATAAAGTGTGAGTACTCGCATGTGTTCAAGTGTGTCATTATGCATTCATTCATTATATATGTTATACCTCCTGGATATTATCTTTTTTTTATATGGTCACTTCAGAGTTTTAAACCTGATTAATTGACATTATGAGAAATATTATGTTCCTGCTTAATCACTTGATTACTTAAAGCTAATATTTAAAATGTAATTTATCTCTCTGTCTATCTGACAGATATAGATTCCTTACTGTCTAAACCATATTAATGAGCGGTAAATTTTAGGAGATTAAACTATATCTAAATCAATTCAATTACTCAAAACCATTGAATTTTTTTTAATTAAAAAAAAATAGTGCATCTTTGCCTGTACAGTTTCTCTGGGAATATAACGACCAAGTATAGAAAGGAAGAGAATAGAAGGCATTGGGGTCAGGTAGAAGTAGCGAATCAGCAAACAATGCTCAGTTCACACGGAAATTAATGACGGCAGATAAGGAAAATACTCAGATAACCATAGGCCAACATGGAATATATCCTGAACTTACTCTGCTTCATAACAGAAACTATGAATGGATACTGATAGTGAAACAGGGATTTAAAATATTCGAACGGGGAAAACTGAAAGTCTGAATGTTTACGAGGGTGAACATCTTCAAGTGGTAAAGATTGAAGATGGTTTATCCAACGGACTGAAACTTATTATAATTAAGGCAAGTCAGAGTGGATAATAGAAAAAAGAATAGAAGGAATGAAGCAAGTCAATTTATAATATGAATATGTACAAATTTGTTTTCAGATGATGGTCTGATAATAATAATAGATATATGGAAGATACATCTAAAAGGACGATGGTACTATTTGGGAAAAGTAACCTTCGAAAAAACAGAAATAGTCTAGTTTATTTTAAGAATAATAGATGAGGCAAGATCGTGTATACTGTTTAGAAGGCCTTAAAGGTTTCAGTTCTGTTGTTGGATAAAAGTAATATGGAAGTAACTAGTGTGTTACTGTAACTAGTGTGATGTAACACTCATTTATAAAATGAATCTAACAAATCAATTAGAACTTTTTTAATAAGAAGGAGGCTAATAAGAAAAATATGTTTGTTTTTTTTAAACTATTCGTTTATTTATTTAACTTCCCTATTAACCACTTGGGGACTTCGAGGGAGGGCTTTCTACTGGTTGACATCCTACTCTACACAACCAAGGCTCTGAGCAAGCCCCTTGACGCAGGACGGGATTTAGAGCTAGGTACGGCTACTCCTGCACCCCCAAAGTAAATCTATGAAAGGATAAGTAAAGCTGAAAATGAAGCTGGAGCAATAAGTGGAGAAAATAAGACAATTCAGTCGGATTGAGCAGAGATTCGAACTGTTCCACAAATACTACTGTGCTAGATTCTGCTGAGAGTTGCGGAATCTTTACATACCGCAGATAAAGGCACATCGTCCTTGAAAGTATCGCTTCAACTAACTGGTAGAAAACCTGCAAGCTTGAAGATTTTCTATAAGTTAGTTAGTAAAACAGGACAAATTGTTATTGACCATTCTTTGGAATCCAATCATTATGCAATTTAAATATTTCATTTAGCCATTCAAAGTATATTTCAAATAATCAATGTCATTAGATACCCATAGCTTCTTAAAATTTACACAATATTAATATTCTATTTCTTTAAGTAAGGACTTAATATCATTAGTAAGAAATAGAATATCAAGATTGTGTAAATTTCAAGAGGCTCTGGGTGTCTAATGACATTAATTATTTTAAATATACTTTCAAAAATAATAATACGAAAGGTCGTATTATAACCCATTTTATAAACCAATACTAGACTAACCGAAGGGATCCGCGCTGAGGGTTCAAATTCCGCTCTGGACAAGCTATTATCGAGGACAGTTAGGAGCCCAGCGTCATGGTTGTTTAAGTAGGGTTGAAAATTTTGCCCTTCAGAAAGCAGTTGGTTGTAAGGAAGCTAAAAAATATATAAATAACTAACTATACCATGATTAATAAATCAGCATCATTAGTAATGAATATAACAAACCTCCAAATAGTTCAAATAATAGGAGAGTAACAGTACTATCTTCAGAACTGCTCAAAATCTTTAAAGGATAAAGCGTTATTACCAATTTGTTGGAAATATGCAGGTGAGCGAAAATCATAATCTTTACTTAACAAGAGAGTATAAATACTCTCCAAATCTCAGTCTAATTGTGAATGTCTATTAAATGCAATTGGGAGCTGAACGACACTAGTTCTAAAGATGGTGTGAATCATAAATCGTAAGCGAAAATACTAATATAGCATGCTTCATTTAATTCTCAAATAAATAATATAACGCTTTCATGGATAAAGAAATAAACAACCTTTATATAAGAGTGCTATTTAGATGCGAAAGAATAACCCCCATTGTCTATTCAGAATGAGTAGTATTCATAATTATTATTTACACATTTTTCCTTAGTACACTTGATATATTTTTCGTTTAAAATAAATAAATAAAACCTTCTATTATTGAATTGAGTGTAAACAACTATTTCCTCAAGAAATGGCCGTCTACTGGGAAAGAAAGAAAAAGAAAGTGGTGAGTGAAGAAGTGAGAAGCCAGCTGTTTGACCCTGACACAGATAGATTCAGAATGAACTGGTTTCTGGCCAGAACCGATTCTGCCGCTCGCATATCGGAAATACTTAGGCTCCGAGCGTGATGTAAGCTTACAGCGTATGCCAGTTTCTGTGTAGCCCTACCTGAATGGGGATCACAAACTTTCTTTAGTAACCTCATAGTAGCAGAATTCCCTGAATGGATTCACGATGGACGACAATTTTTTTTTTATAGATTTCAATAATATAAACATACATTCACCTAGACAAATATATGTATGTGTGTGTGTGTGTGTGTGTATGGTTCATATAAAAGAAGTCTGCGTATGATAGCAAATAGAGAAGATGAGGCAGAAGAGACTAGATCAGACGTGGGAAGGCTTATTAGAGGAGTTCTTGTCCGCTGGACGATTAGCCAGCAAAGGTGAACTGGAAGTGCTCCGGAAGATGTGGGTGGGAGAGATAACCCCTGGAGAATATCACGCGTAATGCCTAAGCAAGACGATGAAGGATCAGGATTGCGATGCCGGGATACTACTTGAAGTGAGGATCGCTGCTGCACGAGACCATGGTGACTCTTGACGGATGCTGATAAAGAAGTCCATGACTCACTAGCGGATCGTAGGTTCAAGAAAATAAAACAAACAACATATTTACGGCAATTGCATGTTATGGGAGGAATTTTAAAAAATAACTAAAGGCCTTTATTTACAAAATAGAATACTATAATATATTAAAAAACCGCTTAAGCGTATAAAATCTTCAAAATTATCCAAAAACTATTTATTATCCATTTGTTTAGGTCTTTCCCCCCGCTTATGAGGATAATAATTACTCATAAGAGTTTCGTACGTAAAGCCTATTATTTCTTCAGGTTTCATTTATAATGGATACGAGGAAGTGTGAATGACAAATTGACTGATTAATTCAATAGCCTGAGGGACAATGAAGGATGATCACTGAGCTGGTTTTAAATAAGAAATTTATTGCATGTGTAGACAGAGTATCCTATCCATATTAGTGCACATTCCTTGAATCTCCAACGTGTGCGAGAAGAAGACGAGTGCGCTATCTCGCCTTGCGTCATGTCTCATGTAGATATTGCTTTCAAACTTCGCTTTGAGGAATGCATGTCGAAGGCTGCAGGTCCAACATGCACGTCACATACTTGTCTCATTAGAATGCCTCCAGCAAAATAGTATGCAATCTGAATAAACTGTTCACACTATTTAATAAGCAAATTATAATAACAGAGAAATCGAATTACACACACACACAAAAAAAAAGAGAATAATAAATAAAGAACAAATTATAGGATTTGTTTATTTATATTAATAAAACATCAGAATTTACAGGGATAAGTCACACGCGATCTATGTAATCTGGCACAGGTTTAATTTTTTTTTTTTAACATGTTAGCCTCCCTTTCAACCATTTAAGGTCATGAAGGGAGTGGCATTCACAGGTTTCCATTCCATTCTAAACATCCATGGCAAAGGACAAGTATTTATTTATCGAAAATAGCTTTCCTATAGAAGGATTTGAACCCAGAGCTTCAGGATTGCGAGACCCGAACGGATATCATAACCCCCCCCCCCCAGGTTTCATTAAAGGTATAGATAAATGTAAGTATTGATTTATTTCAAAAGCTTAAATAAAAATAATGAAATGAAAAGTAAATACCACTGAAACTGGCTGTATTTCTGTATAGATTTCATGGAAACCGCTAAAACAAAAGAAAATACCAATGCCGAAGCTGGTATCCTTTTCAGTTTAGGCCAGACTTTTATTTCTATATTTTTCTTCCTTTTTTTTTTTTTTTTCCATCTCCAGAATCAGTCCTTCCCGTCGAGTAATCTTTTTCGAAAATGGTGGTGGGGGGAGGGCTTAACTTCGAGGGTTGAATGGGCCCTTCTCTTATCTGCATTAGATCTTCAGGCTTTATTTTGTAAACCATTGAGTTATTCGTATTAGACTTAGAAGGGTTGGGCTAGTCCAAGTTGACTAATCGTCAATATCCACATACTTTTAGTACTATTAATAATTTTACAAAAAATATAGGTGAAAAATATATTTTCCCATCATTTGTGCCTTATAATATTTTTGCAAACGGCGTATACATTTTTAACCCTCTCTTTTATTTCGGCTTGTATTACAAAATTAGTTATTCTCTGACGTTTATGTCTATATTTAATGAATTGTAGGAATCTGTATGCCTAACGCAGATCCTTTGTAACAGACATTACTATGATTATTATGTTTTTTTTTTTTTTTTTTTTTTTTTTTTTTTTTTTTTTTTTTTTTNAAAAAAAACTCTCCTTTTAAAAAATATTGTAATTTCTCTTCAAGATGATCAACTTATCGAATTTCTCTTCATTCAGAATCAAAAAAGCTCATACATCTCAAGTAATTTCAGAGAGAATATTTTCCCCACAGTTTTTCTTGAATTCTCACATTTTAAGCAACACATTTCATATTAATCAGCGAGAATATTTAATTCTTCGTGAAGTTTTCCTGAAACTTGTAACTTTGTACCATAGCAGAGGGTTGATACACTCCGAGCATGAATTTTTATTAAAAAATACATTTTTTAAATTTGTGTTTTTTGGATCTACCTTGACCGAACCCCAACTAAAATCATCTAATAATAATATCTACGGTAAAAAAAAATAAAACTCTCCAATTTAGACATTAGTATGTTTTGGCTTTTCAGAATAGAGAGTACTTTATCTGTAGTATCTCTAACATACGGAAAGGTAACCTGTAGTTTCAGAGCACCATCTGTCAGATGGACAGAGAAAATTTCTAGTATTCTCAAATATGAGAGCAATCCAAAATGTGCAAGCCTTGAAAATAGGATTGTAAAATTATAAATGATTATGGGCCTCAATGGGGCCATACGTAAAAGTAACGGAGTTAAATTACGGACATCACGCTTAGAGTACGGGAATGACGACCTAATCACTCCTGTACAGCAATCACTATTTAACTACTACTATTTAATCGCAATCAATCCATACAGAAAGATATTATACTTCAAGCGAGTACGAGCACTTTTAGATAACTGCATGTTTGCAAGTACTGTTAAAAGATTTTCTCTCGTCTAAGCCAAATATATAACGAGAAAATCTTACAGGAAATTGATGGTCTTCATTATAATTAATAGCTCTATAAAGACTCACTCTCCTTTCAAGAGACTAATAAAAGAATGAAAAACTTATAAGAAATTAATGGTATTCGTTATTCGTCACAGCTCTATAAAGACTTGCTCTCCTTTAAAAAGATTAATAAAAAAAATAAAAACTCATAGGAAATTGACGGTCTTCGTTATTTGCTACAGCTCTGAAAATACTTGCTCTTGTTTATACTGAATATTAAACGAGAAAAACTCATAGGAAATTGATGGTCTTCGTTATTTGCTACAGCTCTGAAAATACTTGCTCTTGTTTATACTAAATATTAAACGAGAAAAACTCATAGGAAATTGATGGTCTTCGTTATTTGCTACAGCTCTGAAAATACTTGCTCTTGTTTATACTGAATATTAAACGAGAAAAACTCATAGGAAATTGATGGTCTTCGTTATCTTTCGAACTTCCTGGAAGCTTGCTCTTTGTTGCAAGTATTGTTTGGAAATTCCAAAGAAATTTGTTTCTTATGCCCCCAACATCTGTTCCTGTGTAGAAAAGTTATATTTATTAAGATTCGTTCAACTCCGCCAAACTATTAGATTTCAAACTTTATTAATCACAGTGTTGCCCTAGTGTTTACTTATAAATATTTACCGAATTTCCATTTTATTAAATTAGGTTGCATTTTATTTAGTTTTTGATAATAAAAAATCTGGCTGTGGGCCGTTGTACATTCACCATTGCCATTGAGATTTGAATTTAAAAAATAGTTGTAACTCAATATAAGTATGGAATTAACTGAGAATGATCTGAAAACTGCACTTAATAAAGTATAAAATGCTCAGGAAGCCTGTTATTTAGTCTTTCTTACTTCCTTGGAGGCACCAGGTAATGGGCTAATCTGATATCAACCTTCAGCCACAAAGTAATAATTTCATCTCCTCCAAGTTTTCTAAGCCTTGCCCCACTTTTATATCAATTAATATTTAAGTTACGAAAGATATAAATCATGAATTTTATCAATATTTTTCAAATAAATTACATTAGAAAGCCTATAAATATTTCATGAGGTAAATTATACATGATGATCAAGAGAATCGAACCAAATCAAATTTCAATCAAAATACGAAATTGAAAGAAACACGGGAACATATTTTGCATTTAAAATCTAAAAGTATAATAAGTGAGTGATCTGCGACGTCGGTTTCCAGCGGAATGCTACTAATTATTGAAAATTGCAGCTCTAAGATCTGTAAACCACAAAAACTTGATGGAACATATATGTGCAAACTGATTACAGCCGTTTTATTTAAAGCAAAATCGAAATATTAATTCCCTCGATATATGCCTGAATACATATTTTTCTAGAAGTCTAAACACTTAACTGACGGTGAAGGCAGTCAAAGAGTCCATTCAGTGATTTGTATTTAATTATATTATTAAATAAAAAGATAAAAATGTGGCATATGCATGTGACTACTCTCAGAGGAGAGTGAGAGATAGGTCGAGGGAGGGTGAGGGAGTAAGGGAGGAAAGGGAGTGAATTCTTTGAGGATATGAGGGGGATTGAGGGAGTAAGAAGAGGTGAGGGTGGGAGAGAGAGAGAGTGAGAGAGAGAGAGTGTGAGAGATGAGGGAGTCTCACTCGTTGAGGAATTAAAGGAGGAAGAGATAGAAATGAGGAGAATAAGAGGAGAAATTCGCTTAGCTGGTCAATATATTTTTAAACACCTTTCTAAATGTTCGCCTTTCTTCGCTAAAATATTTAAAAACACAAACGTAAGAAACATATTAATTGTAAATTGCATTTTATACATATTAAAATACATTTATTTTTACATAAACAACAACGAATACATTAATGATTTTTTACGTAGTTTTTTATATTTCTGATCCGAGCTAATAAAAAACAAATCTGATAGATTGAAAAAGGAAGCTTGAATGAACGGTATTCGTTTATTCCTTTGGATAATGAGAGAATCGTTCTCTTAGCTACATTCTTGAATATTTTTCTTATTTAGTGAAACATTTATACATCATGTAATGACCTTAAGACTCGCACTGATGATTTCTTGTATAATTCCGTTTGCTCATATTTAAGTAGCGGACGCTAATGCAAGAACACACAAACATATATGTATGTATATATATATAT
>KZ808349.1:106553-121950 GCA_000696205.2 Oncopeltus fasciatus
TAAATTATTCTTTGGTAACCTCAGACATCCTAGAGTGTTCAAACAGTTCTTTAAGTTTGATCTTGACATTTTAATGCTATATTTTGCTATGTAGTGTAGTCGAAAAATAACATTTATTGAGGAATATTTTAGGCGGGCTTTAAACTAAAACAGATCTCAACAACTAGAATCACTAAAGAAAATCATAAAAAAATGATAATCCTGTGGAGATAACCAGCAACTAATACAGCAAAGAATGAGTACCCCCACCTGAATTACTTCCTTAAACCAGGACCTACTCTGTTCTCTTATTTCAGTCAAGTTGGAGCTTATCTTATTCTTAAGATTTCTTACTCTACTCTCTACAAAATCGAGTCGAGTAGGAGCTGCCAAACTCTTCTCTCTACAAGATCGAGTCAAGTAGGAGCTGTCATATTCTACTCGCTACAAGGTGAAGTCAAGTAGGTGCTGTCATACTCTTTCCTCTACAAGATCGAGTCAAGTAGGAGCTATCATACTCTACTCTCTACAAGGTGAAGTCAAGTAGGTGCTGTCATACTCTTTCCTCTACAAGATCGAGGCAAGTAGGAGCTATCATACTCTACTCTCTACAAGGTGAAGTCAAGTAGGTGCTGTCAAAGTCTTTCCTTTACAAGATCGAGTCAAGTAGGAACTGTCATACTCTACTCTCTACAAGATCAAGTAAATTAGAAACTTAGTCTAGTCTCTAGAAGATGAAGTCATGCAGGAGGTATCTTACTCTACAGATAAAATGAAGTATACGCCTAAGTTCCACCAAAACCTAACATGGGTTTTATTGTGCAGTATTCAACTTCTCTCTGTATCCTTTCAATTCTATGTCACATAACACGAGTCATCTTTCTTTAAAGCCTCCGATATTAGTCATCATTCGGGAATTCTAATATGTTGTAAATAGCCATATAATAAGAATTTATATTATTAATATGTTCCTTGCCTCATAATTTCCTGCTGATCGGGACAATAAATATTGAATTGAAATATTTCAAAATCATGGTGAAGAGTTCCGGTTCGTAATTCAGTATCAGCTCCTTAATTTTAATAAATAATACATTAAAAAGTGACGTCAAAGAAACGAGATTTCCACTGGTGAGTGAGTTCGTAGATATTTTAGCGAATTTCCTACCTCATAGCTTGTGACGTCATAGGAGCGAATTTTCCACAGGTGAGTGAGTCCGTAGATATATTAGCGAATTTCCTACTTCATAGTTTGTGACATTATAGGGGGGAATTTTTCACAGGTGAGTGAGTCTTTAGCTATATTAGCGAATTTCCTACCTCATAGCTTGTGAAATCATAGGAGTGAATTTTTCACAGGTAAGTTAGTCCGTAGATATTTTAGCGAATATCCTACCTCATAGAATGTGACGTCATAGGAGCGAATTTTCCACTGGTGAGCGAGTCCGTAGATATTTCAGCGAATTTTCTACCTCAACACATGGGACGTCATAGGAGCGAATTTACACAGGTGATTGAGTCAGTAGATATTTCAGCAAATTTCCTACCTCATCTCATGGGACGTCATAGGAGCGACCTACTTCATAGAAGGGTCCATAGAGGTTTTCATCGAATTTCCTACTTCATCGCTAGTGACGTCATGGGTGAGAGATTTCACAGGTGAGTGAGTTCGTAGATATTTTAGCGAATTTCTTACCTCATAGCTTCTGACGCCATAGAGCGAATTTTACAAGGGTTAGTGATTCCGTGGATATTTAAGCGAATTTCCTACTTCATCGCCTGTGATGTCATATGAGCGACCTACTCCATAGGAGGGCCCAAAGAGGTTTTAAAACGAATTCCCTACCTCATCGCTAGTAACGTCATATTAGCAAATTATTCAAAGGTGAGTGAGTTCGTAGATATTTTAGCGAATTTCCTATCTCAAAGCTTGTGACGTCATAGGAGCAAATTTTGAACAGGTGTGTCCGTAGATATATTAGCGAATTTCCTACTTCATAGTTTGTTACATCATAGGAGAGAATTTTTCACAAATGAGTGAGTCCGTAGATATTTTAGCGAATTTCCAACCTCATTGTCGGTGACGTCATGGGTGCGAGATTTCACAGGTGAGTGATTTCGTAGATATTTTAGCGAATTTCCTACTTCATCGCCTGTGATGTCGTATGGGTGACCTACTCCATTGGTGGGCCCAAAGAGGTTTTTAAGCGAATTTCCTACATCATCGCTGGTGACGTCATATTAGCAAATTTTTCACAGGTGATTGAGTTCGTAGACATTTTAGCGAATTTCCTATCTTATAGCTTGTGACGTCATAGGAGCGAATTTTCCACAGGTGAGTAATCTGTCGATATTTCCCCCCTCACCACGTCAAGGTAGAGATCCATCGAGGGGGTAAGTTAGCAGGCGTCATGAAGCACATTTCTGTCGTGCTGACACAAACGAACCCATTCACACAATGGTTATGGGCGTTCATAGCCTCGCCAGTGACCTTATTATAAGGTATTAGGGGTCACCCATTCCTCTATTACGCACACACATTCACACATAGGCTTACGGGTGTTCATGGCCTCCTGTTCGCGAGACCGTTCGATAGAGGCGTTGCCTTGCTAATTCATTCATGGTTTAGGGGCATTCATAGCCTCGCCAGTGACCAAAACCAAAACAAGAACAAATTAATTTACTTAATTTTGGATATCTGGCTAGTCTCGGTGGTGTAACTGGCTAACGCTCTTGCCCGGATAGCAGGAGATTCAGGAAATTTTTTATTCTATTCCCTTGCATTTATTGTTTTAAAAGATGTGGGATTAGGTACTACAACGAAAACAATATTTATAATAATGCTTTGTGTTTCTTATTCGATGAAATAAGATACGAGTTATGTGGGATTGATTGAAGTAGATAGGGTTCGTAACTCC
Source organism: Oncopeltus fasciatus (assembly GCA_000696205.2). Classification (NCBI taxonomy): domain Eukaryota; kingdom Metazoa; phylum Arthropoda; class Insecta; order Hemiptera; family Lygaeidae; genus Oncopeltus; species Oncopeltus fasciatus. Next base: position 109,448 of record KZ808349.1, read on the forward strand.
GGTGTTGCCACTACTGTGAAGGGTTTAGTTTCGCTAAAATCTACAAATCTTAAGTGGATGGTTTGGACCTCGGATGATCATTTAAATATAGTATCTCCTACAGGATTCTCAGTTCTTGTATACCAGTATCCAAGAGATATCTTGGGGTTTGCAGAGGATTACATAAAAGTAATAATAAATGTTAAACAAAATTTTATTTCAATTAGATCTAGAAGGGATGAAAATTGTCTAATAAGAGTACAAGAAGATGATGGAATAGGGACAATTAAGCTAAGTAAACTTTGTTGGAAATTACCGTATATTACGGTTAATGAATATAGACGTTTATCATTGTTGAGGCATTTAAAATCAGGTAAAATAATATATCTTTCCTTTAGAAGTTGGGACATGTATAAATATCCATTACTACCAGCTGCTCAGAGACAAGTATGGTAGCTTATGAAAACATCAACTCAATTAGAAAAACCTCGTTATATTCTTCGTACATTTTTTACCAACAGGCTAAATAATTTGAAAATCTCATCAAGCCAATTTAACCACTGTAATTTAATCAATATCCGAGTTTTTTTTTCTAATTCTAAATTTACATACGAATTATGCAAGTAATTGTTATTCCCTACCATAAAAAATGATGTTTGACATCCAAAAATCATACTATAAATTGTTTTCTTCAACGAGTTTGATTAGTTTCAATGACTTCAAAGAAAAATATCCTACTTTTGTAGTTGACTGCTCAAAACAAATTGAGTCTATAAAAACTGGAACTGTTGATATAACGTTGGAATTTGAAACATCGAAGGCCTTTCCAGAAAATACCACAGCCTTCTGTATGATAATAAACGATAGCTTATCAGAATATAATCCATAGACAAATGTTCTCAGAAAAACTTTATTAATAAACTTCACTCATCAAAAAAATTTTAAATATATCAGCTTCTGTAATTGAAGTATTGCAATATTTGTAATATTAAAAATAATAAAAGTATTCGTGCCAACAAATGGTTGACGCGAAATGTACATAAGATAAGGTGGACGAACAGGGAAGTGGACTGCAATGAAATACCAAACATAATAAGTAATAATGAGAAGATTTCATACAATTTATATAAAAGAGTCGCAAAAAACTCTAGTTTTACAATCAGACCTTATTAATATGGACGACCTCAGATGTCCAAAATTAAGGGAATTAATTTGGTTTTTTATCTGGAAGATGGTTATTATTTCATATTGAGAATCTAGAAGAAAAATGTTATATATACAAAGCTAAATGCTTTGGTGGAATGGTTAAATGGTAGCAGGTTTTAATTTGATATGAAAAATATAAATAAAAAAGACGAAACCCAAAAACATTAAATATGAGAAAAAACAAACAAAAAAAAAAAAAATGAGCAATACAGAAATAATTGATTAATAATGAGTAAATTCCCAAAAAAATTAAAAAATTAAAAATCCAAGAAAACGAAATTTTATAAAGATTTTTTTTTTCCTTTTTTGAGACAAAAAAAATTATTGTTAAGAAGATATTTTATTTTATGAGAATGAATGTTGTAAAGGTTAAAGACCTCTGTGTTGAGGTGTAAGGGAGAACCTCAATTCCTCTATTAAGATTACGGCGAGCCTATGAACGCCCCTAAACCATGAATGAATTAGTAAGGCCAATAACGCCTCTATCGAACGGTCTCTGACGAGGCTATGAACACCCGTAAGCCTATGTGTGTGCGTAATAGAGGAATGGGCGACCCCTAATACCTTATAATAAGGTCACTGGCGAGGCTATGAACGCCCATAAACCATTGTGTGAATGGGTTCGTTTGCGTCACGATGCCAGAAATGTGCTTCATGACGCCTGAGAACCTACCCCCTCGATGCATCTCTACCTTGACGTGGTGAGGGAGGTTTAAACTAAGAGAAATGCTTAATGCTCCAATGACGTCCCATGAGATGAGGTGGGAAATTCGCTGAAATATCTACGAACTCACTCACCTGTGGTAAATTCGCTCCTATGACGTCACCAACTAAGAGATAGGAAATTCGCTTAATTATCTACGAACTCAATCACCTGTGAAAAATTTGCTAATATGACGTTACTAGCGATGAGGTAGGGAATTCGTTTTAAAACCTCTTTGGGCCCTCCTATGGAGTAGGTCGCTCATATGACATCACAGGCGATGAAGTAGGAAATTCGCTAAAATCTCTGGAACCCCACTGAGAGGTAGATTGCTCCTATGACATCACAAGCGATGAGGTAGGAAATTCACTAAAATCTCTGGAACCCCACTGAGAGGTAGATTGCTCCTATGACGTCCCATAGGATGAGGTAGGAAATTCGGTCTTAATCTCAGCCATAATATACTTCTTAAATTTAAAGAAACATAAATGTTCTTTTGAAGAAGACATAATTAGGTCTGAATCAATTGTAATCAGTGGGAATCCCATCAAAAAAATTGAAGAAAATTTTCAAGAAACTCTTAGTGATATGATGGAACACGTATCGAATGTGATATGATCTCGACATACAAATTACAGTTATTCGATGACGTAATTTCAGAACATTTTCACAGGAAACAGATCCCGATAGTATTCTTTTGTTTCTTGTTCCAGTCTATTTGAGAATCAATAGCTTTCATAGTGGATGATGATAGTGACAGATTGTTTTTTATTATTATTGATCTGTTTTTAGAAACCTCTGTTNCCACTAGAATTTCACGTAAGAAACACGAGTGTTGCAAAGTCGTCCCTCCCAGTCGTTCGGAGACTCTTCACATCGCCCAGAAAACGCCTGTCCTTCAATTTCCCAATACGGTATGTCGTACTTCTCTTGTGATTCCCTCAGTCAGGACTGTGAAGGGAGGATCGTTTAGACAGGGAAAGACGCGAAGAGAACTCCAGGGTCTTCGCTGGAGAATTGCTTTGGCTGGTAGCTCCTACCACTAGAATTTCACGTAAGAAACACGAGTGTTGCAAAGTCGTCCCTCCCAGTCGTTCGGAGACTCTTCACATCGCCCAGAAAACGCCTGTCCTTCAATTTCCCAATACGGTATGTCGTACTTCTCTTGTGATTCCCTCAGTCAGGACTGTGAAGGGAGGATCGTTTAGACAGGGAAAGACGCGAAGAGAACTCCAGGGTCTTCGCTGGAGAATTGCTTTGGCTGGTAGCTCCTACCACTAGAATTTCACGTAAGAAACACGAGTGTTGCAAAGTCGTCCCTCCCAGTCGTTCGGAGACTCTTCACATCGCCCAGAAAACGCCTGTCCTTCAATTTCCCAATACGGTATGTCGTACTTCTCTTGTGATTCCCTCAGTCAGGACTGTGAAGGGAGGATCGTTTAGACAGGGAAAGACGCGAAGAGAACTCCAGGGTCTTCGCTGGAGAATTGCTTTGGCTGGTAGCTCCTACCACTAGAATTTCACGTAAGAAACACGAGTGTTGCAAAGTCGTCCCTCCCAGTCGTTCGGAGACTCTTCACATCGCCCAGAAAACGCCTGTCCTTCAATTTCCCAATACGGTATGTCGTACTTCTCTTGTGATTCCCTCAGTCAGGACTGTGAAGGGAGGATCGTTTAGACAGGGAAAGACGCGAAGAGAACTCCAGGGTCTTCGCTGGAGAATTGCTTTGGCTGGTAGCTCCTACCACTAGAATTTCACGTAAGAAACACGAGTGTTGCAAAGTCGTCCCTCCCAGTCGTTCGGAGACTCTTCACATCGCCCAGAAAACGCCTGTCCTTCAATTTCCCAATACGGTATGTCGTACTTCTCTTGTGATTCCCTCAGTCAGGACTGTGAAGGGAGGATCGTTTAGACAGGGAAAGACGCGAAGAGAACTCCAGGGTCTTCGCTGGAGAATTGCTTTGGCTGGTAGCTCCTACCACTAGAATTTCACGTAAGAAACACGAGTGTTGCAAAGTCGTCCCTCCCAGTCGTTCGGAGACTCTTCACATCGCCCAGAAAACGCCTGTCCTTCAATTTCCCAATACGGTATGTCGTACTTCTCTTGTGATTCCCTCAGTCAGGACTGTGAAGGGAGGATCGTTTAGACAGGGAAAGACGCGAAGAGAACTCCAGGGTCTTCGCTGGAGAATTGCTTTGGCTGGTAGCTCCTACCACTAGAATTTCACGTAAGAAACACGAGTGTTGCAAAGTCGTCCCTCCCAGTCGTTCGGAGACTCTTCACATCGCCCAGAAAACGCCTGTCCTTCAATTTCCCAATACGGTATGTCGTACTTCTCTTGTGATTCCCTCAGTCAGGACTGTGAAGGGAGGATCGTTTAGACAGGGAAAGACGCGAAGAGAACTCCAGGGTCTTCGCTGGAGAATTGCTTTGGCTGGTAGCTCCTACCACTAGAATTTCACGTAAGAAACACGAGTGTTGCAAAGTCGTCCCTCCCAGTCGTTCGGAGACTCTTCACATCGCCCAGAAAACGCCTGTCCTTCAATTTCCCAATACGGTATGTCGTACTTCTCTTGTGATTCCCTCAGTCAGGACTGTGAAGGGAGGATCGTTTAGACAGGGAAAGACGCGAAGAGAACTCCAGGGTCTTCGCTGGAGAATTGCTTTGGCTGGTAGCTCCTACCACTAGAATTTCACGTAAGAAACACGAGTGTTGCAAAGTCGTCCCTCCCAGTCGTTCGGAGACTCTTCACATCGCCCAGAAAACGCCTGTCCTTCAATTTCCCAATACGGTATGTCGTACTTCTCTTGTGATTCCCTCAGTCAGGACTGTGAAGGGAGGATCGTTTAGACAGGGAAAGACGCGAAGAGAACTCCAGGGTCTTCGCTGGAGAATTGCTTTGGCTGGTAGCTCCTACCACTAGAATTTCACGTAAGAAACACGAGTGTTGCAAAGTCGTCCCTCCCAGTCGTTCGGAGACTCTTCACATCGCCCAGAAAACGCCTGTCCTTCAATTTCCCAATACGGTATGTCGTACTTCTCTTGTGATTCCCTCAGTCAGGACTGTGAAGGGAGGATCGTTTAGACAGGGAAAGACGCGAAGAGAACTCCAGGGTCTTCGCTGGAGAATTGCTTTGGCTGGTAGCTCCTACCACTAGAATTTCACGTAAGAAACACGAGTGTTGCAAAGTCGTCCCTCCCAGTCGTTCGGAGACTCTTCACATCGCCCAGAAAACGCCTGTCCTTCAATTTCCCAATACGGTATGTCGTACTTCTCTTGTGATTCCCTCAGTCAGGACTGTGAAGGGAGGATCGTTTAGACAGGGAAAGACGCGAAGAGAACTCCAGGGTCTTCGCTGGAGAATTGCTTTGGCTGGTAGCTCCTACCACTAGAATTTCACGTAAGAAACACGAGTGTTGCAAAGTCGTCCCTCCCAGTCGTTCGGAGACTCTTCACATCGCCCAGAAAACGCCTGTCCTTCAATTTCCCAATACGGTATGTCGTACTTCTCTTGTGATTCCCTCAGTCAGGACTGTGAAGGGAGGATCGTTTAGACAGGGAAAGACGCGAAGAGAACTCCAGGGTCTTCGCTGGAGAATTGCTTTGGCTGGTAGCTCCTACCACTAGAATTTCACGTAAGAAACACGAGTGTTGCAAAGTCGTCCCTCCCAGTCGTTCGGAGACTCTTCACATCGCCCAGAAAACGCCTGTCCTTCAATTTCCCAATACGGTATGTCGTACTTCTCTTGTGATTCCCTCAGTCAGGACTGTGAAGGGAGGATCGTTTAGACAGGGAAAGACGCGAAGAGAACTCCAGGGTCTTCGCTGGAGAATTGCTTTGGCTGGTAGCTCCTACCACTAGAATTTCACGTAAGAAACACGAGTGTTGCAAAGTCGTCCCTCCCAGTCGTTCGGAGACTCTTCACATCGCCCAGAAAACGCCTGTCCTTCAATTTCCCAATACGGTATGTCGTACTTCTCTTGTGATTCCCTCAGTCAGGACTGTGAAGGGAGGATCGTTTAGACAGGGAAAGACGCGAAGAGAACTCCAGGGTCTTCGCTGGAGAATTGCTTTGGCTGGTAGCTCCTACCACTAGAATTTCACGTAAGAAACACGAGTGTTGCAAAGTCGTCCCTCCCAGTCGTTCGGAGACTCTTCACATCGCCCAGAAAACGCCTGTCCTTCAATTTCCCAATACGGTATGTCGTACTTCTCTTGTGATTCCCTCAGTCAGGACTGTGAAGGGAGGATCGTTTAGACAGGGAAAGACGCGAAGAGAACTCCAGGGTCTTCGCTGGAGAATTGCTTTGGCTGGTAGCTCCTACCACTAGAATTTCACGTAAGAAACACGAGTGTTGCAAAGTCGTCCCTCCCAGTCGTTCGGAGACTCTTCACATCGCCCAGAAAACGCCTGTCCTTCAATTTCCCAATACGGTATGTCGTACTTCTCTTGTGATTCCCTCAGTCAGGACTGTGAAGGGAGGATCGTTTAGACAGGGAAAGACGCGAAGAGAACTCCAGGGTCTTCGCTGGAGAATTGCTTTGGCTGGTAGCTCCTACCACTAGAATTTCACGTAAGAAACACGAGTGTTGCAAAGTCGTCCCTCCCAGTCGTTCGGAGACTCTTCACATCGCCCAGAAAACGCCTGTCCTTCAATTTCCCAATACGGTATGTCGTACTTCTCTTGTGATTCCCTCAGTCAGGACTGTGAAGGGAGGATCGTTTAGACAGGGAAAGACGCGAAGAGAACTCCAGGGTCTTCGCTGGAGAATTGCTTTGGCTGGTAGCTCCTACCACTAGAATTTCACGTAAGAAACACGAGTGTTGCAAAGTCGTCCCTCCCAGTCGTTCGGAGACTCTTCACATCGCCCAGAAAACGCCTGTCCTTCAATTTCCCAATACGGTATGTCGTACTTCTCTTGTGATTCCCTCAGTCAGGACTGTGAAGGGAGGATCGTTTAGACAGGGAAAGACGCGAAGAGAACTCCAGGGTCTTCGCTGGAGAATTGCTTTGGCTGGTAGCTCCTACCACTAGAATTTCACGTAAGAAACACGAGTGTTGCAAAGTCGTCCCTCCCAGTCGTTCGGAGACTCTTCACATCGCCCAGAAAACGCCTGTCCTTCAATTTCCCAATACGGTATGTCGTACTTCTCTTGTGATTCCCTCAGTCAGGACTGTGAAGGGAGGATCGTTTAGACAGGGAAAGACGCGAAGAGAACTCCAGGGTCTTCGCTGGAGAATTGCTTTGGCTGGTAGCTCCTACCACTAGAATTTCACGTAAGAAACACGAGTGTTGCAAAGTCGTCCCTCCCAGTCGTTCGGAGACTCTTCACATCGCCCAGAAAACGCCTGTCCTTCAATTTCCCAATACGGTATGTCGTACTTCTCTTGTGATTCCCTCAGTCAGGACTGTGAAGGGAGGATCGTTTAGACAGGGAAAGACGCGAAGAGAACTCCAGGGTCTTCGCTGGAGAATTGCTTTGGCTGGTAGCTCCTACCACTAGAATTTCACGTAAGAAACACGAGTGTTGCAAAGTCGTCCCTCCCAGTCGTTCGGAGACTCTTCACATCGCCCAGAAAACGCCTGTCCTTCAATTTCCCAATACGGTATGTCGTACTTCTCTTGTGATTCCCTCAGTCAGGACTGTGAAGGGAGGATCGTTTAGACAGGGAAAGACGCGAAGAGAACTCCAGGGTCTTCGCTGGAGAATTGCTTTGGCTGGTAGCTCCTACCACTAGAATTTCACGTAAGAAACACGAGTGTTGCAAAGTCGTCCCTCCCAGTCGTTCGGAGACTCTTCACATCGCCCAGAAAACGCCTGTCCTTCAATTTCCCAATACGGTATGTCGTACTTCTCTTGTGATTCCCTCAGTCAGGACTGTGAAGGGAGGATCGTTTAGACAGGGAAAGACGCGAAGAGAACTCCAGGGTCTTCGCTGGAGAATTGCTTTGGCTGGTAGCTCCTACCACTAGAATTTCACGTAAGAAACACGAGTGTTGCAAAGTCGTCCCTCCCAGTCGTTCGGAGACTCTTCACATCGCCCAGAAAACGCCTGTCCTTCAATTTCCCAATACGGTATGTCGTACTTCTCTTGATGTATATATTTATATATATACACATAGGTACATATGGATTTATATTATATAAATGTGTGTGTTTTTTAGTACAAATGGTAGGTTTTAGCACACTTTCATGAAGGAAATTAATTTGTTAAATATCAATTTAATTTAATTATTTCGTCCTATAATCGCGTTGATAGCATAAAACAACTTTTGATCGATTCACATAAAATTTTAGAAATTTTTCTACTTCTATTCTGAAGTATAGATAAGTAAAAAATACATATACAAATAATATAGATTAAATTTAGATTCATATGCGTGTGGAAACGTACTTAAATTGCAGAGCAGTATTTAAAAAATAAATAAATAAATAAAAAGATAAGACATTTTTTTCAAAATGGTAATTGAATCAGAAAGTATTGTCAATTTCAGGAAAGACAATTCAAAACAGAAAGACATTTTGCTCATGAAAGACATTAAGGTGATGAAACTGGTAGCTTGTAAAAATCAAATTAACAATTGCATAAAAAAATGTCACACACAACTTGTCCATATTCATATAAACATATGATAATGTAGTTATTATACAAATGTTGCACTACACATTCTTTTGGATGAGTACCACTAGACTTACTATTTTTCGAATTTTCAAAACATTATGAATAAAATTAAGGTATCATGAAGCTCTATTGGGGTAGTAATGATTTCTTCACTGATAAAGTGAAAAACTCTATATATTTCCTGAATAATATTTCATATATGAATAATGTTTTTTTTTTTTTATAANAAAAAAAAAAAAAAAAAAAAAAAAAAAAAAAAAAAAAAAAAAAAAAAAAAAAAAAAATGTTAGGCCCATCATTGTGAAGGAGAGTATCCTCATCAACCTCCAGCCCATTATTTCGAGGGCATTATATATCATAAATATTGAAATTTATCGCAAATTCATTCAAGATTACGAGTTAAGGGTTTAAATATTACACGACAGTGTTAAATTTTATAGGCATTCTGATATCTTTCGCCTAGTTTCAAAGTTCCTTCAATGGCACACTAATTTTCTTTTCTAAACTGTTTATTTGATACTGTAACACACACAAAAAAAAACATAAATATTTTAAGGTTTGACATTGGAAACTGCCTGCTTTTTACTTTTGGATCTTGTTTAATATCAAGTACAAATTTGTTTCACTTTCATTTGAATCAATTGAATCTTGTAACTAAATTGTATATTATTACAAAATATAAATATATGCGAGCCTATGAACGCCCCTAAACCATGAATGAATTAGTAAGGCCAATAACGCCTCTATCGAACGGTCTCTGACGAGGCTATGAACACCCGTAAGCCTATGTGTGTGCGTAATAGAGGAATGGGCGACCCCTAATACCTTATAATAAGGTCACTGGCGAGGCTATGAACGCCCATAAACCATTGTGTGAATGGGTTCGTTTGCGTCACGATGCCAGAAATGTGCTTCATGACGCCTGAGAACCTACCCCCTCGATGCATCTCTACCTTGACGTGGTGAGGGAGGTTTAAACTAAGAGAAATGCTTAATGCTCCAATGACGTCCCATGAGATGAGGTGGGAAATTCGCTGAAATATCTACGAACTCACTCACCTGTGGTAAATTCGCTCCTATGACGTCACCAACTAAGAGATAGGAAATTCGCTTAATTATCTACGAACTCAATCACCTGTGAAAAATTTGCTAATATGACGTTACTAGCGATGAGGTAGGGAATTCGTTTTAAAACCTCTTTGGGCCCTCCTATGGAGTAGGTCGCTCATATGACATCACAGGCGATGAAGTAGGAAATTCGCTAAAATCTCTGGAACCCCACTGAGAGGTAGATTGCTCCTATGACATCACAAGCGATGAGGTAGGAAATTCACTAAAATCTCTGGAACCCCACTGAGAGGTAGATTGCTCCTATGACGTCCCATAGGATGAGGTAGGAAATTCGGTCTTAATCTCAGCCATAATATACTTCTTAAATTTAAAGAAACATAAATGTTCTTTTGAAGAAGACATAATTAGGTCTGAATCAATTGTAATCAGTGGGAATCCCATCAAAAAAATTGAAGAAAATTTTCAAGAAACTCTTAGTGATATGATGGAACACGTATCGAATGTGATATGATCTCGACATACAAATTACAGTTATTCGATGACGTAATTTCAGAACATTTTCACAGGAAACAGATCCCGATAGTATTCTTTTGTTTCTTGTTCCAGTCTATTTGAGANTATAAATATATATTTTTAAGTTGAGATTTCTAAACAATTTCCAAAGCGGCGGGTTGGCCGAAGGGATCCATTCGGGACTCGGCAGCGAGTTTATTTAATCAAGAAATAAAAGCTTGCCCAATTCCATAGTTGTTTAGGACAGGGTAGCTATTTTTCGATAGCCCCTTTCTCCAATACCAATAATATTTAGTTTAACAGGAAGTAAAAGAAAAGACTTATTCCAAGTTATCTCCATTACTAATGAACATATATTACAATTTGCAATGTTTAGCACAATTCAAAAATATAGAGATATCCCTGAAAACTCAGAGATTTTTACAGATTAGGTATATATCCAAAAATGATTCAGTCCTTCATAGTAAATGACAACAATTCAAAATGCTGTCCATTCACATGCTGAATTGATTTGTACTTCTCCTAAGAGGTATACCACTCCCTTTAGTCATTTATGGTATAAATGATAAAAATAATTAGAAATTTTTTCAATTGCAAGTAAGTTAACTATTCTAACATATAACTAAACTTTTTTATATTTTATATTTTGTATTTGTTGTATTGAATATTTGTTCCCCTAAATCTTAATATTAATAAACACGACTTTCCAAAACTTTGAGAATTAAATAGACTAGCTTGGGACTTTAGTGTTTTAATAGATAATACTAAANAGTCAGGACTGTGAAGGGAGGATCGTTTAGACAGGGAAAGACGCGAAGAGAACTCCAGGGTCTTCGCTGGAGAATTGCTTTGGCTGGTAGCTCCTACCACTAGAATTTCACGTAAGAAACACGAGTGTTGCAAAGTCGTCCCTCCCAGTCGTTCGGAGACTCTTCACATCGCCCAGAAAACGCCTGTCCTTCAATTTCCCAATACGGTATGTCGTACTTCTCTTGTGATTCCCTCAGTCAGGACTGTGAAGGGAGGATCGTTTAGACAGGGAAAGACGCGAAGAGAACTCCAGGGTCTTCGCTGGAGAATTGCTTTGGCTGGTAGCTCCTACCACTAGAATTTCACGTAAGAAACACGAGTGTTGCAAAGTCGTCCCTCCCAGTCGTTCGGAGACTCTTCACATCGCCCAGAAAACGCCTGTCCTTCAATTTCCCAATACGGTATGTCGTACTTCTCTTGTGATTCCCTCAGTCAGGACTGTGAAGGGAGGATCGTTTAGACAGGGAAAGACGCGAAGAGAACTCCAGGGTCTTCGCTGGAGAATTGCTTTGGCTGGTAGCTCCTACCACTAGAATTTCACGTAAGAAACACGAGTGTTGCAAAGTCGTCCCTCCCAGTCGTTCGGAGACTCTTCACATCGCCCAGAAAACGCCTGTCCTTCAATTTCCCAATACGGTATGTCGTACTTCTCTTGTGATTCCCTCAGTCAGGACTGTGAAGGGAGGATCGTTTAGACAGGGAAAGACGCGAAGAGAACTCCAGGGTCTTCGCTGGAGAATTGCTTTGGCTGGTAGCTCCTACCACTAGAATTTCACGTAAGAAACACGAGTGTTGCAAAGTCGTCCCTCCCAGTCGTTCGGAGACTCTTCACATCGCCCAGAAAACGCCTGTCCTTCAATTTCCCAATACGGTATGTCGTACTTCTCTTGTGATTCAGGACTGTGCAGTTCTACCAGTTTATTTGAAGACTCATTTTAACAATTTCTGATTCTTCATTACAATTAAATCAGGGTATTTTATTATTGCATCATAGATAGAAATGCTTTTATAAAGTCCAGATCTTTAATCTGCAATATTAACTGTCTATAGCTATTACTATAATTATCTGTTAGTAGTTAAGCGGCATACTATATGGTATACCAAAACTTAATGGTTTTTCTATTACTATTCTAAGCTGAAAACAAACAACTGTCGAAAATACTCAAGACCTCCCAATGGTTAGCCCTTATTTATCTCTAATATAATGTGCAACAGGGAATACATTTTATGTAAATTTGATGTTAGTTTCCATAAGACTGCCAGCAATTTGGGCATACAAAGTTTGGCTGTAACTACAGTCCTAGGTGCGTAAAATGTGGTGGCACACACCACAGTACTGACTGCCAAAAGAGGAGAGAGGAACCAGCAACCTGTGCCCTCTGCGGGAAAAGCCACCCCGCTACCTACAGGGGCTGTGACATATACAAGAAGGTCAAGCAGAGGGTAATGAACCCTCAGGTGCCATCACAACAACCTCCAACCAGGAACCCACGCCCCACTTCAAGGACCATCCAGTCTGGAATCTCCTACAGAGCCGCACTAAGAGGACAGGGAGCTAACCCACAATCGACCAACCAGGAGCCACAACCT
>KZ808349.1:143817-159859 GCA_000696205.2 Oncopeltus fasciatus
AAAATAAAGTAATATGGATTTTTCGATAATTTGTTCCATTATTTTAATATAAATTGTAATTATTTTATAATATAGAATGTTTTAAAGAAGTATGGATAATATCTTTACTGCCCTGTGTCTGTTTATCTACTAAATAGAGAGACAAAAAATATGAAAGTTCAATTATTTCAAATGACCAAAAAGTACATTTCAAACTTTTCTAAAATTGCAACACAGCTTTCAAAATTTTTTATAATGAAGCGTCCATAATATTCTTTTGTAAAGTTTTAATAGACAATATTTTCGTTTCGCCGAATAGGAAAGAAGGTTTCACAACTTTATTAAAGCTCCAAGGACATTTAATAAAATGGTTCTAAAAGGAGTATAAAAAAATAAAAAGTCTAAGTCAAAACTACAGAATACTTAAAAAAATTTTTTTTTTGGTTATCAGTAGCCAATATAAACAAAACTGCTAACTTAACCAGTCCACTGGTAACGGTTCCGATTTTCTCATTTAACTAGACGTTATTCAAGAGTGCAACACAAGTGAGGTGGCTTATATTTCATAAAAAGTAAGATAAGAAAGGAATTAAAAACATTGAAAGACGGAGACGAAGATAAAAGGATTCAACAAGCTCATAACAGACAGCCAAATCTCTAATGTTATTTAACCAAAAAGGAGAAAATAGCAGTTGCATTTATTGCATGCACTCAATCACTTCTAATTTATCATCGTTATGGCTGAAAGTAATCCAAAGGATTTTTTATTTTTTGTAGCGGAACTACTTAGAAGAAACTAAAAATATGGTTCAATATATATACTTAGAAGGACAAGAAAGCCAGCCTCCTCCCCCCACTCCCAGACTTGTCCGTCTGGAATTTCCGCGATAGGGGTGAAAACGGCCCGAAAAGTGGAGTGATTGCTATCTGAGTTCGCAATTACGACACTGGAATGCAGTTCCAGCTGCGTCTCTATCACTGATCGAAGCACAGTACTCTCCAATCGCCGGGCCACGCCTGGTCTTAGCTATAAAACTGGTCATCGAGGCCTGATCCCCACACTTTAGAAAATTTATTTATGGCCTATTACTTGTTTATGCTTTGTATTTCATTCCTAACAAAATGCGTCCATTTATGTTTGGATTTTTGCCTCCCACGTTGTTAGTTATTATTGTTATTATTATTCTTAGTTATTATTGCTGCAATTGTACAAGTTTCACTAGTTATAAAAAAAAAAATCTCGTTCATATCTTACTTACCACCCTACCTGATTATACACATCAAGGGTAAAAATAGCAATCACGTTATTTGCCGGCTTAGTCATTCATAGCGTATAATATCCATTAAGATTGCTTTGAAAAATATATGTATCGTAACAGCCAAATTTCGAGATATTAAGAATCTGAAAATAAAATTATATTTTCATTATTAAATCAAATTCTGTAAATAAGCAAATAAAGTATGTTGAGCTCCCACTTTGCGGAAGAGTTTTGCATACTTAATTGGTTATTAAATACTGATACCACTTGTGGTATTTTTGTACAATGAATGCAAGAAAATAGAATACAAATTTTTATTCTATTCCCTTGCATTTATTGTTTAAAATTAACTTGGGACAAATTACCACAATTAATATTAGTATTTTAAAAAATAAAATAAGAAACAACAAGAGTCTAACAAATTGCTGACAATGTNATTTCATTTGTTGAAAACTCAATATATATATAATAGAATGATACTATGTCTTGAAAACATGAGCTAATATATAATTTTTATGGTCATTTTCGGTTTTAACACGTGGAAATTCATTAAAATCAGCTAATTTCAACCCCGAAACAAAAACTTTGTTGTTCAGTGTTATCTTTAAAGAAGACATATTAGAAGAATAAGGACGAAGTACTTAAGCTTCTTCATAAACTCCAATCTGAATTGAAATTCATATGTAAAAGGGGCGAATAATAAAATTAGCTAGATCTCCAGATGCGGAGTCAAATTGAGGACCTAGCATATGATCGAGAAGAGTACTTGAATATAGCTTACATAGGTATACATTTACTTAGGACCTAGTATCTAAGTCTTTCAGAGAGTATATGACCGTGTCCTATTCAGACCTAGGCATCTGTAATACTCTTCATCTTCCAGAATAATTCCAATGTCTCAATTCCTTTTACATTCGGAAATTCCGCCAAAAAACCACGTAACTCTACATGAAACTCACGCAACTTAAAATTTAGGTCCTAATATAACTTCTAATTGGAACTCTGATATTTTCTATAGCAAAAATAGAGACCAAAATATTAGAGAGACAATTTTTAGAAAGTATTTTCTAATGATTGCAGTGTTTCGACAAGATTGAACAAGACTTTCTTACAGATTCCTCATCACTGTATTGAAAAATATAGCAAATCTGTTATGATTTACTCCATAAAAATTCTAAATACTGAATTTATGAAAATTAGTGAGAGGAAGATTGCTTGATTCTTGAGAATACATTTTAAGTAAATATTATGCTAATTCACTGTTTTTTTAAGACCGTCTATGCTGCTTAATTTAAAATTTTATTTCACTTTAATTGCCTTAGAAAGCAATATTATTTATTAATTTTTTTTTTATTATTATTTCTGATTAATAACGCTTTAGAAATATTCAGCAGAATATTTTGAATGCCGAATACATTGAAAAAATTAATAACAGAATAATAACGTTTTTCGCTCAAAATTGTTCAATATTCATCGGGCGCAATAGAAATCCCTTAATTGCTCTTCTAGTATTTTTTCTTTGGGTCAGTTATAGCTTATTTATCAATAAATTCAAAATCCAGTTAAAAAAAATTCAATACAATTTTGATAAAAAAAATCCCTTTGAATATTTATTACAATTTCATAAGTACAAGTGTTTATTGACCTGCTAGGGCTCTGATCGCTAACAGCAGTCTCAAGTGATGTAGCTCAGTCTACAAGGAGTACTCTGTCATAAGAAGATTCCAACATTCTACAAACTGTCCTTTCACAATGGCCGACGAATCTTCATAAAACAGTGACCCTAAAATGTTTGTCTGAATCTCGTTGGGCTTGGATAACCAAATACTTTTCAGCTGAGATATTCAAAAGCTCTTCGTAAGAAAGTTCAAGTGATGCTGCCAAATGTGGAGAGCGGTCTTTGTAGGGTGGTTCCTTTAGGCCTAGGGATCAATATGTGCCTGACCCAATTCGAAAGACAGAATCTGGGTCACGGACACACCAGCCTTCTGTGACCTTCCAATCCCAGCGAACCCTGGAACTCTAAGCCCTTATCCACCCCCTCCCTTCACAGACTTAATCTCACCTTCGTTAATGTGTGTATCCCTCTATCCATGTCTCTCTCTCTCTCCCCCCTTGTTATCTATTACACTCTAGCTCTTTTTCTACCACTCCCCTCTTGTTTTCTCTCATTTGTCACATTCTGTTTTTCATTATTTCCAAAATACTTGAATAATTCTACCGAAAAATTTAAAACAATTTTTTGAATATGCTCAAATTGGAAAATAGCAAATAATAGAGGTCCCCATGATTCTACTCTTTTTTTTTTTTTTTTTTTTTTTTTTTTTAATACTCCATAGTCCGTGTGTTATGGTGGTGTGAGTGTAATTGGTACACCACCTATAGCGACCCTTTTACCCGAAGGTATGTGCGGGTTATGGTGAGAATACATCTGCGGACGTTGAGCTCCTTGTGTCATTGGAACTTAAATTGGAACTTGCATTCTAATTTCTAATAAACGAATTATTTTTTCAATAACATATTCTAAAAGTTGTTATTTATTTATTAGTCTATATTTTTGTCTATATCGCTTATCAGTTATTATAATTTGTTTATTAAATAGTGTGAACAGTTTATTCACATTGCATACTATTTTGCTGGAGGCATTCTAATGAGACAAGTATGTGACGTGCATGTTGGACCTGCAGCCTTCGACATGCATTCCTTAAAGCGAAGTTTGAAAGCAATATCTACATGAGACATGTAGCAAGGCGAGATAGCGCACACGTCTTCTTCTCGCACACGTTGGAGATTCAAGGAATGTGCACTAATATGGATAGGATATTCTGTCAGAATCTGTTACTAAAATTTTATTTTTGATATAAAACAAATTCATTTAATTTACCTTTTCTTCTTCCGGGTTGGACCGTGTCAAGTTGTTGATAGTTGCCGAGCTTTCGCACATCATGTGATGGTTTCTTCATGACTGAGTAGAGAATGAGAGCTTTTTTAAATCCAGGTGGTATATTTTTTTATCTTTTTTTTAAATATTTATATACCACCTGGATTTAAAAAAGCTCTCATTCTCTACTCAGTCCTGAAGAAACCATCACATGATGTGCGAAAGCTCGGCAACTATCAACAACTTGACACGGTCCAACCCGGAAGAAGAAAAGGTAAATTAAATGAATTTGTTTTATTATTAGCTCATTAAAATTTTAAATCACAATTTCAATTTTTTTGGCCATATTAAGAATTTAAATGAATACAAATACTACGTTACATTAGGAAATGTAACTAGTATTTGTATTCATGGAGATAATACATGGAAAAAGGTTAGAAATAAAATTTATCTTGAAATAACTCTTATTTTTCTACTGTTGTATAACTCGGATTCCTTTTCAAGGACTATTACTATGATCTTTAATTATTATCAGTTTAAACTTCCCTAGAAAAATATTTTTGACCTTTCGCCTTTTTCAAACAATTCTATTTTAATGGGTAATTTTAGGATTAAATTTTAATAGTTTAAGATATAAGCAAATATAATAGATTCAATCACTTAAATTTACCCAATAACCTGTAAAATTACCAAAAATGCATACATATTTGAGAAGCAAAGGTTTAATCTAACGGGGATTGTATTCTATTCGGCGAGCTGACTCCCACTAGATCTAAATTTGTTTTTATTTCGAAAGCAGGAAGCGTCTATAGTTAGGACAGTCATTCGTTCTGTAAAATCTTTTTTTTTTTAAGTACATACGGACCTCGTATCCCAAGTTCATTTCATTGCTAAATATAAATAATCTGCTACATTAAACTTTAGTTTTAAAAGTTAGTTTGATATAAACAGTCTACTAATCTATAGAAATGGACTATTGGATAAAATGGAAAAATAATTTTATTTACATAAAATAACAATATTTAATAAAGTAAAGAAAGGAACCTAAATTGGGAGTTAAATGTAAATATGAGAAATCAGTTCATGAGCCGCTCAATTCCTATGTTCCTTGGTTCACATTTTCATGACTGCGCGGAACGGTTTTCCAATAAATATAAAATAAACTGTTCCGCTCAGTCATGAAAATGTGAAATTAGGTACAGGACGTCCCCTCTCGTCTTCATGATAGCCCTGAAGATGGCTTACAATGTAAGCCGAAACTTTGGCAGATAATTTTAAAAAATCCTTTTCTTTTTTTTTTGGATCTAACTTGATCGAACCCCAATAAAAAACATATAATAATAATATCTACGGTCAAAAAAAGTTTCCACTTGTTTGATATATTTTGCTTTCTGGAAATTGTAGCTCTAGGAATTGCCAAATAGTTGTCTTAACTTCTTTTAGAGTATGGCTATTTGTAGGTAGGTAGGATCGGGTTTAGGGGCTTGATCGACTTAAATTATTACGCCCTGGCTATTTCTATATTATAGGTTGATAATCTTGATAAAGAGTTATTCTTATTCACTGTTCCCTATATGCCCATAAAAACATTTACAATTACAATGTAGTTAATACATCATTATAATTTTAGGGCTATAATAACTATTTCGTTTATTTGAATTAAAATTTTTTTGAATAATAATAATTTAAAAATCGAGAGTGGTTTTAATTTATTTTTATTAACTGTATTATACTTTTATTTCACCAGACTAATTGAAATTATATCCAATATGAAAGATACATCAATTTATCTACCTCTCTCTTTATCTATCCATCGATCTCTTTTGGTCCCTGACGAAAACATTATCTTTGTGTCATTCCAGAAAGCCAAGCGTATTTAATTAAGACACTTGATGTCCACTTGCTGGCATCTAGGATCGTCTGGGAATGGCTTGAGAAGATAAGATTCTTATCTTAGGAACAATCCTGACTCGATGGTATAGGTGTCTGGGCACAAAATAATACAGGGCCACGAGGTTGTAGTCATGGTGAGGAAACCATGGTTAGCCCCTAGCCTTTCTGTCCCCTGTCTAGTGCCGTCTAAAATTCCATTAAGAAGGAAGTGGAATACTGGAGATTAGAACACAAACTGGATAAACAAAGCATAAAACAAACTGAGGCACTCTAAAGCATTTTTCAAACCAACAGATAAAAGGCCAAAACATTCTCCTTTTCTCTCCTTGGACGCCCTAAAGCAAGACATAACGAGTTTACCTTTTCACCTCATTGTCTTTTTCATTTTGTAAAATTGAATTAGTCAATTTAATGATGCATGGGACTATTGTTAACTTTCCACAGCTCCTGAGTAGCGAACATATCTTTCTTCAAGGCCAACGCGACCGAAAAACTCACTTACTTGAGTAGCATTATATAATGACGGGGGCACCAGGGTATCACAGGGAATCCACAAATTTAAATCCCACCCAAGGCAAGCTTTATCTGTAAATAAATGCATGTTTTGAGCCATAGATCTTTAGAATGTTATGGAAACCTGTAAATAGCCCCTCCCTCCATAACCCTAAGTGGTTGAAAGGGAAGCTAATACTATATAAAGAAGAAAAAACAGGAAAAACATTTGAAAATTTATTATATTAAAGATATAATCAGTCACTCAGATGATATAATTTAACCCAGATTATTAGGATTGGGATTTTACCAGTTTTAATATAAAAAACATGACGTTATGTTATGAAAACTTATAACGAGAAGGTATTTAATATGTACTTATTTAATATATTAATATTCCTTTGTAACAAAGTAAATATAAGTAATATAACAGAGTAAAATATAAAACGTATTCGGATAAGCAAAAAAACGCTTTCTTTTTAAGTGGGGGTTGACATAAAAATCGACGTACATTGAAAATTTGTCAAAAATTCTAGAGTCAGTAATATTCATTTAAATGCAAATTAACCCAAAACGCATCGTTAAAATTTTCAATATACCTTAAATCGGTTTATTACCAGAGGGTTACTGTAAATGAAAAATTCGATTCGGAATAATTATTTCTTAAGAGCAAGCATATTATTAAGTCTGAAGTTCAGTATAAGTAATTAAAATTAAAATTTTCATTAGCAGTCTAAATGTGATAAGCCACATTTACTAATTGAAAATGGAGATAACCTGCCACCTGTCACTTGATTAAAAAATGTCTCTAGTTTCTCTGGTAATAATTCTCATTTAAGCCTATCATAATTCAGCAAATATGTTCTATATATTCTAGCTCAAATTTTTGTATTGTTTTGGCATAAAATATGTATTATAAAAAAATTCATAAATTCTGAGATAAGGAGTGAAAGTTAGATCAAAAAACCAATGTTAGATTAAGATTCATTTAAATGGATTAACAGTGACAGTTTTTGCAAATCATTAATAGAAATATTGTTTGACCTCATTTTTATTTAATATTTGGCAAAAGTCTTGCTTGACGANCATAAACTTATTTATAGCTTTTAAGCTAATGACTAATTTGATTTTACAAGTTGGAGAAGACAATGTGCTTAAGAGGCAACATCATAAGGCTGAAAATATAGTGTTCTGAAGAAAAGAATGGGTAAAGTGCTCAACCTTCATAGTTATGTTTGTAAATATTTTCTTTAATAAAGGTTTTTTTTTGCATAAATATTATAGAACATAAATGTTGGAAAATAAAATTTTGCACCTATTCCATTATATAATTTGTTTTATACAATAGTTATTAAACTAAAATTAAATACTTTTAAATTTTGATTTTCCTCTAAAACTCTCCTTCCTCCCACCAATTTTATCAGAGAATTAATTCATTCAATGGTTTGCAATCTAAAACCAATCAATAATTTGATTTCTACATTAAAAAAATAATGTTCCTTCCCAAATCTCAAAGCTACATCCTGAAAAATTGTCTTTATATGCATTTTTATTGTTTAAAAAAAATTTAGAATACAAAAGTTCCAAAATGACATTTTACACCTATTATGTTTTATAAATTATTAATTAAAGCTTATAATAACAAAGCTATTAGGATTTTATATTTTTCCAAATCAAATAAGTGACAACTGAAGAAAAACAAAAATAAAATATCATACTGAAATACCTTCAAACAATTTCTTAATACTAAGTCTCTATGAGTTCTTACTGATTTTCAATATTTCATTTTAGCCAATTTTTTGGATGGGAGCATAACAATCCAGTGCTTAGGATACTAGACTCAGAGGCCCCCAATTTATTACTACAATGCACAGTTTCTTCTTTCTGTACTTCTGTTGTAATGACCCAGAGAATTCCCAACCCTAGGAACACCCAGCCCTAATTTGTTAATATTTTCTATTATTTAAAAAATATATATTTCTTAAGCTCTAAGAATCTAAGCTTCCACTTCCATCACTTTCCCAATGGGTTTTTTATTTATTTATACAAAACAATGAAAACAAATCATTAAAAATATTTAATTCAATACTTTTTTCAGCATTTTAGACTTATAGATGGCAAAAGGCTTAACTTGGAACTTTCTTAGTGTCTTTTGTTAGTGTCAGATAGCATTTGTATTGTGCTTTACAAGAAAGTTAGCTCAAAATTCTGAAAGAGAATATAATATAATAAAACTAATCAGCTATTGACTTTTGTACCATATATTGAAGCTCAAAAGAGTTCAATCATCCTTTTGTTCTCAAGGAACATATCAAAGTTATGGTAAGGCTAATATCCATTCTATCCTAAACACCCATGGTGTTTTCATCCATAAAAGCTTTTCTTGTTTGGGGCTCGAACCTGCAGTGCAAGGCTTCTGAAACCCAAATGGGTCCCTTCAGAAAAACTAGTGCTCCCTGAATGGTAATTTATATTATGTGATGTAAAATTACCCATTTGTGGGGGGTCTTTATTTTAGCAATTGAACCTTTTAAACATTAAGATTTTTATAAGCAATTTTTAATACTAGAATGCCTATTTAACTAATACTTAATATATTATTTATTAGATTATAGTATTATAGATGATTATAATATTAGATTATATTTATTTCAGATGAATATGTTTATAAAATTAATATGTATATTATTTTTCTTTTAAGATTGTTCGAATCTCAGAAACAAAAGAAGGAATGCTAGACCTAACTGATTTAGAGACTAAACTCTCATTTTATCAAAAATCTGGCCAAAAGCCATTAATTGGATGCTTTTCTGCTGCATCAAGTACCACAGGCATACTTGCAGATGATATTGCTACAACAATTCTTCTTCATCAGTATGGTGCTCTTGCATTCTGGGATTATGGAACTGCTGGTATTTTCTTTATTTTGTCTTAATTATTGATAAATTATAGTTATTCAAGTATTTCTTTTAAAATTAATTTTTATTTTTAAGCTCCATATGTATCACTGGACATGAATCCTTTGGTTCCGGGAATAAATAAAAATGGGGCTTACAAAGATGCTATGTTCTTCTCAGGCCACAAGTTCATAGGAGGTGTTCAAAGTCCAGGTATTGAAATTTATTAACACATTTTATCTAGTTCAAATATACTAAAATGTATTTATCTGTAAATAAGGATAACTTTAATAAGCAGAGTGATATCAAGGATAACTTGATTAAGCAAGCAATACTCATCACTTCGTCATTCTAGCTCCAATTTCATTTAAATTTCTCTTGCAGGTATCTTAGTAGCCAAGAAGTCTCTTTTCACAAATGTCACTCCACTAGGGTGTGCAGGTGTTCCAGCATTCTTTTTAACTCATGAAGATGTGTACTTGAAGGTAACAGCTATGAAAACCAATTAAAAATTATATGTTTTAAAAATTTATAATTTTTACACACAACAAAACAAATTTTTTAAAATATAAAATTCAAAATCTGATCAATAATTTATTATGATGAATGATCAATACCAATTTGATCAATGGCCTTTTGCCACTTTTTTGATTAAACCATTATTCCACCACTGTAGAAGTTCTGAGATTTGTGGTCAAAATTTGATGAGCCAAATGATTTGTGAAAGCTTCTTTTGAATCTGACTTTATACCATTCTACAAAGAATGAAACAAATGGTAGTCAAAAAAGGGGAGGTCCGTGCTATATGGAGTTTACATTAAAACTTCCTTACCAAGCTCTCTTAATTTTTACCAGATCACTAATTTGCAAACATTGATATTTTTCGTTTGGCACTATAATTATGGAAAACAAAACCTATCCTAGTGATCAATTCTGGTTCAATTTCTTGAATATCTTACTTCAACTGCATAAGCTGGTGACAGTAGAGAGTTTAGTTAATAGCTTGACCAGGTTTGAGAATCTCATAGTGAACAATTCCACCAAATACTCAGCTTTCATGACATCCGTCCAGGCTTTCCCAACCTTTTTGGAGTTTTTTTAGGCTTTGACCACAAACCTCATCATACATTATTATTATATGTGATCCAATTTTCATCACCCACAATCAATTGTTTCCAAAATGGCTCGATTTCATTTTGTTTCAGCAGCAATTTACAAATGAAAACTTCATGCATTCTATTTTTTTTCTGTTAATTCCTGTGGAACCCAAGCAATACTTGGGTTCCACAGGAATTAACAGAAATTTTAAAACTGGATATCAAAGAAGTACAATACTTCTTTGATATCCAGTTTTAAAATTGTTTTATGATCGATGTTCAGTTCCTGAGGGATGTTATGAAATGAAATGTGTTTATCTGCCTCAATTTTTTTAAAAATTATATAGACTTTGTAACAATTGACCAGCCTGGCCGAGGTTCATCTTTTACATCAAAATTACTGGAGTGAAAGAAAGTGAACCAATTCTAAGATTGGCATTAACTTAAGCACTTATAAACATAAACACTAGACAATTTTTGATGAGCCTGTGTTGCATTTTACCCTTTTTCAAAGTAAAAAAGCAAATATTTATTTGAGTTATCCTAGAGTAGGAGATCATCTCCCTCCATCACCCCCATTGCCCTGAAGAAGGACTTGAATTTNTTATAAATCTGTCAAGTTTAAAGAATTTGTTCTATACTTTTTTGCCTTTATTTTTCATTATTTTTTTAGCCAGTAAGTAAAATAGAAAAAAATATTTATAAAATAAATAAAAAATAAAAATAATGATTAGAGTGTAAAGCCGTGGTTAAATGAAGACAATAATTCTTGTTTTGCCGCACATGTCCCCAAATTTGAGGAGGAGGTCTATTCTAAGTGTACCTATGACTTGAGAGCTTAGGCAGGCTTTATTTCACCATAGTCCGCACTGCCAGCCCTGAAGGACACCAAGCTATCTGCTAAACCGGCGCCAAGAAAAATTGAATCTTTCCCATCTGAAGATAACATCCAGGTGTGGAAATAGAATTGTGTTTCTGGCGGAGAACAAATTGATCCGAGTGGAGCAGGTGGCTTGAAGGGGGAGTCTTCATCCGGCCTTATAGGATTTACATTCTACCTCATTTCCTCCAAGAACTCCAATCACAGTAACATACTTAGCTTGTGGCTTATTCGAGAGACCTCGTTTCCTCAGTCAGCAGTTTATTACAAATGGGAAAATATCTTTATCTGGATAGTATTCTTTTTTTTTTTTTTAATAACGAGTCTGATAAATAGCTTGTCAATGTTAGCTCCTTCGAGCATCAGACGATGTATTCGTCTTTCTTGGAGGTTTAGTCTCCAGGTACGAGTGCGGGGAATTTATTAAGATATCTGGCTAGTCTTGGTAGTGCAAACCTGTAACAATGAGGGCCCCTCACCCTCCTGTAATGTAAAATTAGAATAGTTTAGAATATAAACTTTAGAATCTTAGTTAGTAGAATAAAAAATTGTAAAAATCTTAGAATATAAGTTATAGTAATAGGTTCAAGCCTAAAATCCGTTACACTGGCTCAGCTAAAGTTTCTTGATATACATGTAAAAATAAACTATAGGGGCTTTAAAAAAAAAAAAAAGGTGCAAACGGATTGCAGGAGATCCAGGTCCGAGCCCTGGCTGAGACAGATTTTTTAATAGGAGAGTTNAATTATTGAGAGGGAATAGAAAATAAAAAACTATCTGTCCCAGCCAGGAATCGAACCTGGATCTCCTGCTATCCGGGCCGGTGTACTTTCCAGTTATACTACCAGAAGAATGGGTAGGGGAAAATTGGGCAACTAATTGAAATATCATAAATTACTTCATTCGTGGTTATATTACATTGTGTCTTTTAATTTAGAGATAATTTGTAAAATAATTTGTGTATTATTTGTTTGTATGGTATATTAACTTCGTGAATTAATAACTGTTTGTGTGGAATTGTATATAGTAAATGGTAGATATAAGTTCAAATAAAGCTGGGGTGCATTGGATTAATAATATTACTACTGTACTAGTTGCTGTGCTAGGAAGAATTTCTTTTAAAAAATCCATGTAACGTGATAATATAGCTTTACTATTGTCCAATTTGTGTATATTCAGATTGAGTTCGAGATGTTATTATTTATATATTAATTATTACTGATTTAAACTAATGCTTTTTGAATTATCTTCGCTGTATGCCAATTTCAACTCTTGAATATTATTGACTATAGCTGCAGACTTTTTAGCATTATATGTTCGTTATTATAAATTATACAGCTTCGTATAGAAAATGGCGGCATGAATAATATATAATTATTTTCTTACGTCACCAGACAGACCTCTTCTCGAGTAATGAATGATGTAAACTTTTATAAATTAGTGTTAACATTCTTTATCCTTGTTTACTGATACACTAAAGATGGCCGGAACCATATCCTCTTAAGACAACGGGAAAAATGTAAATGGGAATAGAAACTGTTTAAATCTAATCATTTTCATGGTCAAGGGAATCACCATATCACCAATAATCTTTGATCTGTTGTAGATTATCATCAGAATTAATCGAGAGTGTCTCCCTAATTTTAACTATTTTGTCTCTTTTTCAGTTGTTTATTGCGACTATGCCGCTTCTGCCAGGAACATACATTTCATTGAAAACTACATAATGAAGGAAGTTCTTCCTCTTTACGGGAACATATACACGACGACGTCAGTTACATCGATGCAATCTTCGTTGTTTAGGTAAATAATTATTTTTCTTTCTTTAATTTTTTTTCCATTTAATTCCTTTTTCTTCTCAAAAACATATCATTATATATGACAATAGTCGAGTTTAAGATAATTTTTGAATAAATCATAATAAGCTAATGATTATGCCTAGTTTTGTAAACTTCACACTCTTCAACAAGTGTAGAAAGTGAAATCTTTTCTTTGTTCATGAACAGAAGAGCCTCAGAAGCACATGTATTTTTCATAATTTTATAGATTTTTTTTCTTCTCAATCTCCTTCTTGCTGTTAAGCGTGGAGTATATTCTTCTTTCTCTGTTCATTATGAATCAGTTATACTCCAGAGGGGTGATTAGCCCAGTGCTAGAGGTCCCGTATCCTTAGGACAATATTGGGCCCCCCCCAATATTTATTCCCTCAGGGGGAGGGTTGGCCGGGCTATACCCCCCCCCCTCCACACTGGTACCTGTTGGTCCGTGGCTACTAGAGCTCACCCTTCGGGGGCCGAAGTCTTCTGATGTCAACCACCCAGGCATGGAACCTGCCTCTAAATAGTCCTCGGCTGTGTTTGATCACATTACTTGGCTCGTATTGAAGCGTTTTAGATTTTATAGATCAGTTGATTAAGTTCTAATTAAATACTTTTTCTAGTTATTTTATAATGGTAATTTTTCAACTAAATAACTACTTTATTTATTTATTTAAAGAGAGGAGTCTAGGGAGATCTTGAGCAATGCAGTGAATGCTCATCAAGATGATGTTGTTCTATTTGCTGGTCATGGATGTACAGGTGCAATTAGAAAGCTCATCAGCTCCCTTAAACTCCCGCCAAATCCCATTGTCTTCTTTGGGCCTTGTGAGCATCATTCCCATCTTCTACCTTGGCAAGAAATTGGTTCAAAGGTAAATTGCTAACACCTTGTTTTTATTTTTCATTATTTCAATTGGTTTTATTTTTCATTACTTCAAATATCACATTTGGTACATAATCATGACATTCCGTTTTTTCAGTAATAAAATTAAAAGTCTGCGTGCAAATTTTGCAGAATTTCTTAGTGAAATTAGGTACAGGACGTCCTCTCTCATCTTCATGATAGCCCTGAAGATGGCTTACAATGTAAGCTGAAACGTTGGCAGATAATCCTTTATTAAAACATACATTTTTTTAAATTTTGGTTTTTTGGATCTACCTTGACCGAACCCCAACTAAAATCATCTAATAAGATAGATTTTTTATTCAATTCCCTTGCATTTATTTATTAAAATTTACTTGGGATTAAATAACCCAACAAAAACAATATTTATACCTTGCTATTATATTTCACTAGAACAATATTTATATTTTTTTTAAATTTTGGTTTTACTGGAATATTTGCTGCGGGAGGGGCGAAAAATGACAGTATGAGATAATAAATTGTTGCTTTTTCATTTAGAAGTCAACTTCACTAAGAAATATTTTTTGAAAAGGCATATTTCCTGGGGGCTTCAATCAGCTGTTTTTTCGTACTTTTCTCGTTTGATTCGGCTTGACATGAATGTACAGTACTTCCTATTTCAGTATCGACAGAGCGTTATGTATCCTTTGCTCTTGCCATGTTTCACAAGATCCGGGATTCCATATATCCTAGATTTCGGGGACGGAAATTCCCAATCATTATCTATGATAACATGTAACACTTATTATGATTATTTATTCAGTCAATGTATTCATATAGCTTTATTTTCATACTAATTATCAAAGATATTAATAGTTTTGCATTCTTAACCAGTTATGAATACGTAATTGAATATTCATATATGTTTATTTTCATTTATAATGCGCATAACCTTTATTATTAGTTATTTTTAGGTTACAGTGAGCACATGTAAAAACAGCCTTCATTTTAATCAAAACTGTTCGAAGCTCTTTATATGTAAAAAATTTAGAAACCTTAAGAACTGTAAATTATAAAACTAGGGCAAGTATTGAAATATCACAAAATTGAAAAAATTATAACAAAATGTCAAAATAACAATCGAAAAATTTTGTAATGTAAAATTAAAGGTACAACACACCATGAAAAACTATAGAAACAAGCTTTGAGTACATATTCTCTAGAATGAAAGGTTGTCAATTCGATATAAATGAACTTACATAACCTTATTCACTATAAGAAATATTTTTGTGTAAAAATACATAAATACACCCTGTAATTGGATTCCTTTGTATGGGTGGTTTTATTGGAAAACTATAAAAGAAAAATACGAAAAATTTAAGTCAGCACACTCTCTTCTTTAGATAAATTATAAAAAGTTTCAAACCCTACATAGAATAAAGGGATCCTATAAAAACAAGTTCAATGTCATTTAATGGCGCTGGATAGCATTTCTCATTGGTCCATTCGATGTCTTACAACGTTACTAACGTTACTTACTAATGCATTCAACACATAAAGTCTTCTTTTGTAATTCCTTTGTCACAACGTTCACGTTCAGTTATAGATTTCTATTTATGGTTATTAATAGATACTTTATTCTTGTAAAACTTTAATGTATTGCTTGTTTTTGGCTACATTGCTATCTTTAGGTTAGAATCGCACTAATAAATCGGAACTATTGTTATTTAAGTATTTCACATAATGAAATTATTGTATAAATAATTTAAAACACTTAAAAACTATAAATAATTTCAGATTCTTACTGACAAAATAAATAAAATATGAAATAAAACTTAATATTAAAATTATCAAATTAAAAATAACATAAATAACCTGGAGCAAACAGAGAATACATTTAACTTTCATTTGACATCTACTGACAAAGATCTCTCTCTCCCTCCCTCTCTCTCTCTCTCTCACTCTCTCTCTTCTTCTTCTTCTTCTTCTTCTTTCTCTTC
>KZ808349.1:160029-183314 GCA_000696205.2 Oncopeltus fasciatus
CGGTCAACAATTCATTCCATATTGATTATTTTTTTTTTTTTTTGCTTCAAAGTTCTCTAAGCTATCAATTTCACTGTCCTTGGTCTATCTTAGTGCACTGAAAGCAGAAAGCTAGAAAGTGGCGGAATTTTCTTTAGAGCCCCAGACTAACTGCACTTGAAGCTTCACTTCTTTCCAACCAACCAGATATCTGGGTTGAACGGAGTCGTAAAACCAAGTCTCCTGGTGGAGACGGACTCCGGCAGAGAAACCCACACGGATACCCGAAGCTCTTCTAATCTAATCGTGTCCATTTATCGGGAGGAATGCCGGCGAGGACTCGTCCCGGAGAAAGCAAGGTGACAATGTCCGATAGTCCGCGGACCGATTCAGGAGTTTCTCTGTGTGTGTGTACGGACCCCGGTCTGGCACATCATCCGGGGGAAATCAACGGCGAGCGTGGAGAACCGGCCTGTATCAAGTCACCAACGGGAAAGGCAGGCTCCATCCTGGGCGAGAGCCCTTGGCTAATTTCGGGATTTCAGGAAGTGCGTCTTTTGTTGCTGCATGAAAAAGTTCTTGCTTCATATATACTAAAAAAAGAATCACATTTCAATGAATTTACTTCAAAAATTTGGCTTACATTTTTCTATCAAGCACTATTTTACTTGCTTCCCCAATAAAACACCCATCAGTAAAGCTTAGTATGAAATGTATTTTTTTTTATTCCTATAAAGTATTTAAGAAATAAGCTGCAAATTTAGAAGTAGTAGTAGTAGCGCCTATTTACCTTTAAGTAGTAGAGCGAAAAATTGTTTCAAACGTTATTGTTCTTATTTATTGATCTAATAAATATCTATTTATTAATTATAAAATCTATTTAATATATTATTGTATTATAAAATCGATTTATTGATCTCTTTCATCAAGTACTTATTAAATATATTGATTTTCATTAAACTAGAGTAAGATAAAAACATTAGTGTAATGTAACACTGTCCGGATTAAAACATATTTAAAATAACTTTAAATTCCAATGTTTTATTACATTTTTTGTACTAAACCTCTAGATCAAACTCAAGTAATTAAAAAATAATAATTACATAGTTAATTGGTAAACTCTCTGAATAGAGAAGGCGTGTGTAGCATAATGAGGGGTTTCAATATTTTAAAGAAGTTCATAGGCCTCATCAGGTTGACCATGACCGGATGGGAGCGCTGTGTACGGATTCAAGGAGGCCTCTCGGATGCCTTCGAACTTTAATAATGGTTTACTGCAGGGATATGGTATCTCTACAGTTTTTCTTTAAACTATATGATAGTAAAATTATTTTCCTATGATTTGGCTTCGCTTGATGATAATAGATAAGTTGAACCTGAGAAGGTGGCAAGTGCCATTAGGGACGTTGGACCTCATGGATTGCTGACAAGAAAAATTATAGATTGTTAAGTAAGAGTCACTTTAATACCAGGCCCTATGAACGTGTGGGGCCATAGTAACGGATCCAAGTATTTAAGGACCTTAGTTCACAAGTCACCTCTTTAAATGGCTAGTAAACAGATATTGACGAAACCAAACTCATTTTAGACATTTTTCCCCTAGAGCATGTTTCAAAAGAGCACAAAGTTAATCTGTACCAAGCAGTGATCTGTCAAGTTCTATTGAACAGCTGTGAAAGTTGGGCTCTCACTGCATCCTCGAGCAAAGACTGAATGTATTCGAAAATAGCCGAGGAGGATCACTGGCAACAGGTTTTGGAAAGGACGTCCTGTGACTGTCGAAGCGAGAGGGAGGAAACTGCAGTGGGCGGAAGACGTAGTACGAAGTGGACCCGGAGGTAGGCAAGGACTGAGATGGGTCGACGCAGTGAAGAGGGGCGTTCAGGAATACATTGCCTGGTGGATATCAGGTGAAAGAGGATTGTGCAAGTAACGAAGGATCTAGATGACGGAGTGATGGAGTTGAGCAGAAGTAATTGGTAAACAAACGGCTCAGATTATGTATACTATGGGTTTTAAAATATAATATAGAGTTATTAGATGATTTTAGTTGGGGTTCGGTCAAGGTAGATCCAAAAAAGACAAATTTAAAAAACGTATTTTTTTTTTTAAAGGATTATCTGCCAACGTTTCGGCTTATATTGTAAGCCATCTTCAGGGCTACCATGAAAACGAGAGAGGACATCCTGTCCCTAAGTTCACATTTCCTTGACCGAACCCCAACTAAAATCATCTAATAATAATATCTGCAGTAAAAAAAAAAAAACTCTTCTATTGATAAAGACGCTCTTTAAATTTGATATTACAGTGAAATATCGTGCGATTTTGCTAGTCTAAGGAGTTCAATGCATGACGATGTTTGGTAACTAAGAAATTTTACTGAGCTTCCCAAATAGCCTTACCTCAGATATAATGAAATTTGTATTAAGTGCCATTTTAAAAATGTATTATTTCGATTTTTTCCCGGATTTATTTGCTAAAGATTTATTTCAGATTTATTAACTGCGTTATACCAATCAGTAGCCTATAAAATTATAGTTTTTGTTCACCTCAAATTCAATTTCTTTGGAATGGAAGATGAGCTATCTAACCTATTCTTAAAGTAACTATGCATGGAATTGGGCTAACTTTTTTTCCTTTTTTTTAATCAAAAGTTTACCCTAGGTGTAAATCGAACCCGCAGCGAGTTCCATAATGAACACTCGACTGAGAGCAAGGACCTTGTAAGCAGGTAAATTTCAAAAATTACGGAATCCACATGCAGTATAAATATTACTGAAATACTTAGTTATTGTTTCAATATACCTATATAATATCATATCACTATAGAAAACCGCAATTGCCAGCTCAAATTCCTGTGTACAATTCCATTGAGGTAGGATCTCGTACCATTATATTTATGTAATTGCAGACAACCGCAGATGCATATTTCACGTAGAACTATTGATGGAGATCATCTCAAGCCAATAGCGACAGGAATATAAAAAGTATGATCGGATTTTGTAAATGGAGCCTTATTGGCGATTATTTTAGCAGAAACAATCCGGACATTCATATATAGATAACCATCCACAAGCTATTGAGAATATATATATTGATACATTTTGAAAAATATATTGATTACCAAACATATAAAAATCATTACTAAAGCTTAAAAAAAAAAAAAAAAACTGAACGAACTGGGTATTACTACATCAAACGGACAATAAGTCATAATATGAAAATTAGTTTTTTTAATAAACATCATTAAATCATCAGAATGTATATCTAGTAGCAGATGGTTCAATATTGATTGAGTCTCCATTGTATTGACAAGTAATTTCGAAATTATGTGGAAAATACCTTCGTTTTGAAAGATTTTATTTATTTAGCAAACATAAAACTAACAAATTATATGAGATAATTTATTTCAATACTGCTTGGAAGGTATTGAAAAAGTAGATCGAATACAACTTGCGTTACCCAGGAGGGTATTTTGGAATTATTAATACAAAAACTCATTTCAAGTCACAAATAATTTCTGTATAGTTTATCGATTTCGTAATGTTTATTTACTGTATACTTGTTATAATATAATGTACAAAGCGCGGAACAGATTTTCTTAATCTTTGAGAAAAAGCTTGAAACCTGTTGGATTAAGGTTGTTACTTGCCGGAAGAAGTGTTCTCAAACTTCGGAAGGAAGGAGGAAATTCTCATAGTTAGTGCAATCATTAAGTTTTTCTACGTAATTTCAAGATAATTTCTAATTTACCACCAAAGAACAGGCTTTCAATTACACATTCCATTCTTCCAGGTGGAAATTAAGTTATACCCCGCTAACGATTCTCGTCCTGGCGGAGGACTCGGAAGTGTGGCTAGAGATCTGCCAGACGTGGGATCCCGAAGACAAAGGACTTAGTTCCATAACGAATAAAATTTCTATAACAGCTCATTTTCTAAAACCGTTCAAGTGTAGTAAGATCCAGAAACAATTCCCACAAATTCACAGTGCGAAATTGTTTCTTCCGCAGAAAGGGTCTTTCCACAGCTTGTTTTCCCGTTATGAGATTACAGGAAATGCTATTATCGCGTGGCTAGGATGAGCGATATGGATCCAGAGATCCACCATCGCGGAATCTGTAACAACTGAGATCTTTTTGGAATAGGAAGCTGTGATTTGAGGCGAACAGAGAAAAAAAATACGCTAAATCGATTTAAAGAAGAAAAAACGTACTCCAACATTCTTTTAAAAATTGTATAACTCAGAGGCATGATCATATACCGATAATCACCTTATGTCAATAGTTTTGGAGCAGAATTGAATGTTAAGGGCTATAAAACAGATCTATCGTTCGTCTCATCAGAAGGTAAGTTTTGTGACATTGGACACACCGAACCTCCCCTGATGCATGGTGTGTCAAGGGAGAGAAAATGAAACACTTTATATATATATAAGTGTGTGTGTGTTTTTTTTTTTAAGTCAAAATGATGAACATCAACCTCAAACAAAAAAAGAACAAAATTATGAGATGCTAAGGCCAGGCTTTGTGCGCATCTCATTGCCATATTTTATGTCAGAATCCGAGATTGCATATGTCTTAGAAGCAATAAAAATGGTAGCAACAGAAGGGTGGAAACTCCTTCCGCAGTATGTGTTAAATCCTGAAACTGGAGAATGGAGACATCATTCAAATACTGTGAGTTTTCCTATTATTTATTTTCATTATTATTTTAATCTCATTTAAAGGTTATTATATAATGAAAAATTGTACTAGACAACTATAAGTGACAATAATGACTTAGTAATTTCACTGGTTATTTATAATTTCTACATTGTAATATATTTGATTAGTCAATCACTAATTAATCAAAACCTTCTATCCTCAAAAAGGATTATGCAGAATTTTAGAATTATTTATGCACATGTATTTTTATATTTATTTCTCATCACCAGGTTTTTCGAGAAAGAAAAGGGCTTCGCTCAATCAAGTATGCTGATGGGAAATTGATAGTTTCTGAAAGAAAATCATCCTCTGCTGGACCATGTCCAAACGATTTCAATGACTGTTTGCGAATTGCTAGAAGCACATTTAACAAAGCTCGAAAAGTAAGTCTTTTTTTAATTATTTTTATGTACTCCACTACTTTAAACTGACTATCTTATCTGAATATTTTAATTAATTACCCTTTTGAACTTGTTGTATAATATGAATTTGCAAGAAGAAAAAGATTCTTTTATTGAATGAATTCTGAAAAGAATTGTTTTATATTTATGGAAAAAAAAATTAATATCTTTTATGTTATGTTATACTACATATATATATATACATATAAAAAATACTGCAAAACATAACATTTATTAAACATATGCAACATTAATTCTTTGCAAAAATGTCTACAAATTGTTCATTAGTAGAACATTCTTCTATCAAATTGTATTTTCAATTATGTTTTCATTTATAAATTTTAAATTAATATAAATGTACTAGGATTCTTTTATAATCACAATTGATATTAATAATTCTAATAGCACATTATTAATTAATTATTAGGTCACATCCATAGTTGCTATTGTGATATCCAATCAGATATTTTTTTCCCTTTTTCTTATATTGACAGATATGCTTAAAAATAGGTTTTAGTAACTTGAAGATATTTAAGTTTTTTTAAAAAGTTTAAGTTGTTTTTTATTTTAATTAGTATTTTTATTCGATGATGCTAAATAAGTCTAAAATAATCAGCCAAAAAAAAAAAAATTGGATCAACAGCCTCTTAAAAAGGAAAAGTTACTGGTTTGGTACTTTCTTCGAATGAGGAATATTCTCAGATAATGTAGATTTGTGTGTCAACAAAATTACAATTGTTCATTTGAAATCTTTACTAAAGAGCATTAGAAATGGCTAATATAATTATTAATTCATACAAAAGTTTACTTCAAATTCAGCTTACAAAGCTAAAGAAATTTTTTTTATTTCTTCTTCCACATCACCACAATAAGTACACCATACAAAAAAAGTAAATATTACAAAAGTAATTCTTTTGAAATTACTTTTATTATAAGAAATCTGAAACTGTTTTAATGTCCTTTAAGAATTATCTAATCATAAATCAAGAATTTTGGCTAAATGTAGTTATAAATATTATGATTTTCTTTCTCTTCATATTTAATTAAATTAAACTACAAAATGCCAAATGTTTCGAATATTTTGTATAAATTTTAAGGTAATAAAAAAATAAAATTTGGACTCATTATTTTATTTGTGCTATTAGCGAAGTTGATGACAATTAGGGTTATAAAATAATATCCAATACTTTTTGCTTTGTGTAAATTTTTCTCGATTGCTGAGCTTATGCTAGGAATATGTTGCTTGGCACCTAGAGCTGCCAAGGCAGGAGCACTCATTATAAGGTGACTGGGCTACAAAGATGAAATTACTGATCCTGAAAGCATTCAGCTATTAGGGAAAAATGTACACAAAGTGTGAATTATTGGATATTATTTGTTAACCCTCATAATTTGGACAATTATGCAAGCATTAAAAGATTAAGAGCATATCTACTTTTACTATTTTTAATTGCTTTTAAAATTTCTATAATAGTGAGGATTCAAATTTAATATTATTTTAATAATAAATTTCTATGAATGAATAATTTTATTCCAGATTGCTCGCCGACACCCTGTAGCTGACCATTGTACTCTTTTTAATGGTGAACTGAACCCAATTAGATGGTTCATGCTGCCATCAGAAGCTCAAGACTTATTACTGGGGCATTCTCAAAATGTAAAGCAAGAAGTTCCTTTTTATCCTTCTGCTTATAAAGGCTCTCGGCCTCTTGTACTCACTGCATCTGATAATGAAAATGGTCAACAAAATAAAGATTTCAAGAAAGCTTTAAGCACTCCTGAAACATATGATATTTTATATGGGTAAATAAAATTTCATGTTTTGTGTATTTAAAATATTAAAGTGAACTTATCATTTTAACTTAAACAAATCATTTCCCCCTTTTTATTTGACTGAAGTGTGAAAAGTGAATTTCAACAGAGACTTTATCATCCTAAACTTTCTGTCAGGACCCTCACAAATAATGTCATAAGTTGTCAAATACTTGACATTATTTTTATTTATTTTCAAAGAAGGAAGGATTAATAATGAGGAATGGCCAAAAGGTATCATCTTAAGTAACCTGATAAAGAATATCAATGTTTAAATAATTGTTCAATAAAAAATTATTTTTTAATGGGCAAGGAATTTAGTTTTTAAAACTCATAATAAAAATTAAACAGTTTTTCTTCAGCTGCAGAGTCTCTCTGCGTCTGAACATTGGAATCCTAAACATTGGAGACCATTAAATGTGTCTTCTAAGTGATGAATTTCAATAGAACAATATTCACCTCAACTTAGGCCTATTTAGATAGATATATAAAGAATGGGGCTCACTTAGCTCCTGCTCCAACACCATCTTCCATTTTGGTACCTACTATGTCCAAATGTATTTTGTCAAGGTTAAAGTGACTTGATATGATTAACTCTCTATCTTCAATGATGCACAGTATCATACTTCCAAAGTCTATGGAGGTTAGTAGCTGATCAGTTGGGATTGGAAGACCAGGTTTCTTTGCATTTAATCAAAGATGGTAATGTCCACCACTTTCAGTGGTACTCTTAATTTGTAGCTTTAGGGTATGGTTACTGCATTCAGTTCCATCAATTCCACCACAATTTGAAATGGGTGGAGGCCATGGAAAACTTCTAATGAAGACACAGGTGTTGACTTCATGGCTCCGGTTATGAAAAATAGCCCAATCTTTATATTTTATTCATCTAAATTTTTACCTTGTTGATTTTACAGACCTTTGTAACTTAGTTAAAGGACTTAGTTGGAATCCAGGAATACTCCTAGGTGTTTGACTGACTCGGCGGAGTTCAATCTAGAGCCTTTGAGATACAACTCCAGAAGAATACAGTTTTCTTTTATTGATGATAAAGACAATCTTAATCTCATTTGGGTTAATCGCAAGTATATTTTCAAGACAACTCCAGAGCACCAAGTCTAACACAATCTGAAAGATGTTGAATAGTTTGTTAAGGACCTTGCCTACCAGAAGTATAACTATATTGCCTGCATAAGCTTGAATGTAAATGTCATGTTCCTTGTATAACTCCCAAAAAAATATTCTATGGTAAGACACCCCAGTAGGGTTAAGAGACCTCCCCCTGTGGTTTTGCCACTGTTCTCATTTGGCATATAATTACTCAGTGAAGTGTCTAAAATTCTGCCCTGAAGCAGCGTTTCTATCCATCTCACAAAGAAGGGATTAACTCCCCACTTCCTTGTGGACTAAGCTATAGTCCAAGTTCAAAATTCTTCTCGGCATAAAAGAGAGTATTTTATGTAGCCTGGCACCAGTCCACACACCCTCCATCTCTCTGCAGAACTTTCTCCAGGTTATCTTTTGCTTTCTTCATGGAAGGGTTGTAGCGAGAAAGTGCTCTTCTGTAGGCTTTCCAGCTGCCATCACGCTCTGCCCTGTTCATCCAATTCAATAACTTAATAGTTCTGTCATGTTGATAATTTCAACAGGTCATGGTTTTGGATGTTGCTCTCACATTCTTCAGTAGTTGTTCTTGTTAGAGTTTGATTTATTACCTTGAGATGACAACTCATTTCTGTTCATTTTGGGCAGGAATTCAATCTATTGACAAGTTCTCAAGTAAATTCATTCCAATCCGTCTTCCTCAAGTTCCTGTAAGCTGTTCTGCCCAGGTTTCCAAATTTATAATCTGACGTATCTCTGGTTAAATGCACCAGGTTAGGTGCCACAGGTTTAAAACTGCAAATTAAGAGTCATGAAGGTCATGTCAATAACTTCCCTTCCTGCAAAGATTACAAAAGTGGGTCTGTTCACAAGTTTAGCTATTTTAAGGTTATAACTAATAAAAAGCTCTCACTGGTACTTACTACTTAAGTCCCATTTAAATAAATCAGATATACTTTTATATTTAAATTATTTGTTATTGGTGTGTTATACAATAAAAGCATAATGCTAAAATGTTGTACAAATAAAAATAATGCAAACAATTGAAGAAATAATACTGTTCTTATCTTAATTAATTTTTTATAGCTATGTGAAATATGTATTAAAAGTTGTGTGAAAATTGCTATTTATAATTTTCAAACCATTCTATCTCCTAAGAAGGGTCAATCTTGATGGCCACATATGTGTTTTAAACATTTTCTCAAGAGGTAACTAACTTCCAGAATTATTAGTTTTAGATTAAGGTGTGGGGGAAAATGTGGAAGACGGATTCAAACAATGACAGGGCAAGCTCGACATTGAAACATATAATGAACAAATTCAAAGTTTCTAAAATAAAAAATTGTAGTAGTTAAAGAAACTTACTTTTGATCAATTGCAATACTTCTTCTATATAACTAAGATTGGAAACAGCAGTAACAACAATTGTGACCTAACCCTAAACAATTTACAAATTCTAAATTCAACTACAGTGTCATAATATCTCAAACAATGCAACTCTGGACCCATAACTTATCTGAGTGTACATAATGATACACAAGAAAAATAAAGAAGTGAAAAAATGGAATTATTAGAATATAAGAATACACAAATGGTCACATAAGAATTTAGAGTAAAATTCATTACTTGGAAAACACAATAGACACCTGATTTTTAAGTGTTCTTAAAAATGAGAGGATATTCTCAAAATGGTACAAAAAAATGTATTTGTATTTTTAGTAAATTGAAATGATTTATATATTAAAAAAGTAAATAATACTGTTATTTAACTAGAGTATTTTGACATTTAGGTATGTGGATGAGTAATGAAAACAGCATTTTCTTTTTATTTGTTGTGGTGAACAGGTTTATTGTATTAAGAAAAATTTTCATTTAATTACTTTTATTCAGGATTATATTCAGATTTTATAAATTCAAAAAATATTTTATATATTTCTCTAAATTATATATAAAATATGTAAAAATGAATGATTATGAATAAAAATAATAAAAACATTAACCCACATACTTATTCAATTTAATCAAAAGAATGTTACATTTTAAAAAATTAGATTTATAGGTAATAGACTAGAAATAAGTTTGTCTTATAACCATTCTATTATTCTTTATAGACTCCAAAAACTAATATTTGAATTCATTAATTATAAGATAAAACTTATCTTTTTAACCAAAAACAAACTTGAAATTTTGTTATTATCTTGTTCTATTTGATATTTCTTTTTTAAATAATTAAATTATTTGTGATATGCTAATTTTTCTACCAGAAATGCACAGGGAGCCAGAAAAAAATCGTACGACCTAAGCCGGATTACATGCCACAATTAATTTCATTATTTAAAAAAGAAATATCAGATAGAACTAGAGTCTAACAAAAAGCTGACAAAGTTAGCTCCTTCCAAGTATAAGATGACATATCCGTCTTACATGGGGGTTTTGACTCAGAGTAAGGTACGGGGAGTTAGAGAGATTATCTAACCTGCCCCAGTGGTGTAGAGGTCGCACTACCTACCCAGAAAGTAGGAGACGTCGGTTCGTTTCCTGGCTAAGGTAGTAACATTTTTTTTTCTGGCTCCCTGTGCATTTCTTGTAGAAAATTTAGTGTGGGATTACATATTACAATTAATTTCATGATTTAATAAATTAATTAACTATTTTATTTATTTATAATGCAATAATTTAATTTAAAACTTTATAATTAATATTTTACATTGATAATAACAACGAATCTTATTGGACCTCTACTTTTTTAGTGATTTAAAAATTGTGAGGCAGCGATCTGAATCAAACAGTCCAGCTCGAGAGGAGAAAGAAAGCCTCAAGAATAAACAACATTTACTTCGAGATAGGTGCTACAGTTTGAACTCATCTCTGGCTTCTGATTCACTTTCCCAGAAGCTTTATCCATTTTCAAGACAGCGGCTAATTTCTTGTGGCAGTGCAGCTGAAAACACAGACAGTGAAGCATCTCTTTCAGGTATATTTCTAATTTAACTACATCATATGTTAATCTACTTTACTATATTGGCTATTTTCTTAATTCTTATCATACAATACTAATCTGTAAATGGCCAAACTTAAAGTAAGTAAAATACGCTCAAGGGGTTACATACATTTTGTATTTAATTTAATCAGATTTCAAGAAAATCAAGCTCTTCTTTATATTGATATTTCGAAATGACTATTGAAAAAAATTTTGAACATCTCACTGCTCTTTCTTAGGAGTGGCATTTATGTATAGTGTATATTTGAGTGTGTGTATATAGTATTCACAGTTTTTTAAATTATCCAAATTTAATATTTAGGCTCTGACGTTTCTGAAAACTGTGGATAACTTTCATAATGGTTGAAATGAGTCAAGGGGATTTGATGAAAGACCAAATTCAGAACTCCTTAATATCTTTTTGTAGTCAGATTAACGAAAAAAAGGTTCTTATAGAGAATACTACACTGCAGAG
Organism: Oncopeltus fasciatus; assembly: GCA_000696205.2. Classification (NCBI taxonomy): domain Eukaryota; kingdom Metazoa; phylum Arthropoda; class Insecta; order Hemiptera; family Lygaeidae; genus Oncopeltus; species Oncopeltus fasciatus. The sequence goes on from KZ808349.1 coordinate 171,486, forward strand.
TAAGGTAATCTAAGCAAGATGGCTACCTTGCCTTTAGGGCAATTTTTGTCACCAAATCTTTATCTTTTTATAGTTACACAGGTGTTTGCTTCATAAAAATCATGGGGGGGATCCTCCAAACCCCACTCCCCCTGAGAAAAAATTAGAACCCTATGGATAAGTAGATCACTGTTAGTGAGGTTTGGTTGTGGACAATCTGTTGTTGAGGAGTCTCTGGGTGAAGTGAACAAACTTTAAAACACAAGTTTTAATTTTCTATAATGAACAAACTTCATAGTAATTTTATAGAAAACATGTTTAAAAAAGCATATTAAGGAAGATACTTAAAGGTTTCCAAATNCGACTAAGAATTCCAAGAACGAACAAACCTTTATTTTGTTAAAGCAGGCTTCCAGGAATATCCAGAGATTCTTCTTCCTCACTTGAAAGTGTCAAAAAATTGTTTTTGTTATGCTCTCATGTTTCTATCATAATAAACAATTTACGAATGGTGCCTTCCATTGAACCCTACAATATCCTCCCAAATCATTAGTTTGGCTTCCGACGTAAGCATTCTACTGTCCAGCAAGTGTTTCGCGTCGTGGACTACATCTCCTCTTCCCTTGAGCGCAAAGAGTACTGCCCAGGAGCTTTTTTGGATGTTTCTCAAGCATTTGATAGAGTCTGGCACAGTGGTCTTCTGTTTAAACTGAAATCCATACTTCCTAGTAACACTCACCTCATCCTTAAGTCTTACTTATCCAACCATTTCTTTTGGGTTCGGCAAGGATAAGATTACTCCGATGTCTACCAAGTGGAAGCGGGAGTTCCTCAAGATAGTTTGCTTGGACCTATCCTATTTATCACGTACACTGCTGACATCCCTCCCCATCCAAGTAACCTCTTAGCTCTATTTGCGGACGACAAAGCTATCTTATCCTCCCATCCCAAAACTGCTTCTAAAAACCTTCAAGATCACCTCGAAAAAATTACACAATGGTGTGGCAAATGGAGGATAAAAATCAATGAAGCAAAATTCGTTCAAGTTAATTTCCAACTGCGGAAAAAAATACTTCCCTGAAATTGTGAAATTTAACAATATTCCTTTACCACATTCAAATTCAAGTTCCATCTTGACTCACGACTTACATGGGCTAACATACTAAAATTAAAAGACAATAACTCAATCGACGATATGGACTTCTATACAGACTCCTGAACAAGAACTCTAATCTTACGATTGAAAACAAACTGACTTTCTACAAAACCTTATTACGACCAATCTGGACTTACTGAGTAGAAATCTGGGGTACCGTAAGCCTTCCGACATCCAAAGAATCCAGTCCTTTCAATCCAAAACCCTGAGAATAACTGAAAATGCTCCCTATTACGTATCCAATTCCTCCCTTCACCAAGATTTTAATATTCCTTCTGTTGAAGACCTCATTTCTTCCCGCTTCAGCTTTTTCCACAGTAAACTGCCATTCCATCCTAATCCACTAATACAGACCTTGCCTTCCAACTCCAACCCCTACAACCCTCCCCGTCGACTCATACGAAGATGGCCCCGTGACCTCCTGGGGACATAATCTGTAAATAATTTGAGAGTCACTGATCACCTCCTCTTCTCATGTAACTTTCACTAATGTCATTTATTATCTATTATCCATTGTTATCAAATTACAAAATGTTTCTATTTATTTTTAACAGAATGTAATATATAAATAAAGGTTATATATAATAATAAAAAAATGCTTTTATGTATATTCATACATTATTATACATTTTTTAAATATATGCACATATATCTACATTCATAAATATACAATTTGAATGTAAAGGGGCAGTAGATATTTTAATTCAAGAAAGTCAGCTGGGATGTGGCAGGATGCTGACATTCAACCTGTTTGAGACATGGGCATCACATGGGCAAAATCAAATCATTAGAAATAAAATTGGAAAAAATAAATTCATATATGCTTGACACATGCCTATCTCCCTTATTAAATTCATAACTCCAGCTGTATTAACTTCGTCATTTCCAATAGAATATTTCAATTCTCGGGAAACAGAGTGTTTAGCTTTGGTCATGGAATATGTTGGGCAATCACAGATTATATATCGAACTGTGGTGTTGACACCACAAGCATATACACCTACGCATATCACCACGCAGGTGTGTAAACCTTGTATGGCCAATTCGAAGGCGGGCCAGTACCACCTCTTTACGTCTGCTGGAGCACAATGATGTCATCCACTTGATTGGGTTCTGCTTTATTTCGTGCAATGCTGTTTGGGGGCATTCCATCCAAAAGCTCTTCCATCGTTCTTTCTCCTCCCATATAAGGGGCAAAAATAGCTCAGGATGGGTCAGAGGGATGGACAAAATGTCAGGCAGGTCTTGGGCCTCATTTGCTGCCCTATCAGCCTCCACATTTCCTGGAATACCAGAATGGCCTGGCACCCATACAAATGTAACACATTTTCCCATCTGATGCAGATCTCTGAGATATGAATGAACCCTCAGAATAACCGGGTGGTCTGATCCTATTTGTTTTAGCCCCTTCAATGAACTCTGTGAATCGGTGCATATCACCACATTTCTCCAGGGAGCTGAAATATTAAAGTAGAGAGCCCTACGAATAGCATATAGCTCAGCCGAATAAATGCCACATAATGCTGGCAATTTATATTTATGGGTTCCTTGTCCATCAAAAAATATGCAGGCCACTAACTAAAGTTGAAGCTTCCAGGGGGCTCATATCCTTCCTAAACCTCTTGCTGATTATAATTTGAAAGACCACCATAAAGGACGGAATCCAGCAACAAGAGGACATTAGGACACTCAGAACCATAAATAAAGCTCACATAGTCTATCTTGGACAAAATCAAAGCCTCAAAAATCACCTGGAGTGTCGTCCGATCACTACCCCTCCTAGTGTGACTTAAATACTTTATTATTTTCATCTTGACGACACAGGGATTTTTAAGCTCTCTTATTTGGGGAAGCCAAGTGAGTCTTTTCCAATTCAAGTCCTAGGAAGCAAACTTCTTCTTGGAAAGTAAATTCCACTCCTTCTATTATGATGGGTTGGGGGTTCAGGGTGTTGTGTCTTCTGGAGAACAAAGTGCACTTTGTTTTGTCATGAGCTATCCGAAGACCAGTTTTCAAACACCACTGATTGAGTCTGTTAGCCGCCCCCTGGAGCTGTCAATGAATAAAATCCAGAGATTCTGTGCGGCTGCTTATGCCAAAATCGACCACAAAAAAGTACCCATTGACATACTTAGTTAAGCATTCTGTAATTCCATTAATATAAACAGCGAAAAGAGTCGGGCTAAGGGCACAACCCTGGGGAACTCCATTCAATAAAATTCTGGAATCAAAGAGCGCAGCACCAACTGCAACCCGGATGTATCTCTCTCTTATTAAATCCTGTACTGCATGGGGCAAGTTTCCAATAAAGCCCCAGTCCTTTAAGGATTTAAGTATATAATGCCTTCAGCAAATATCAAATGCCTTCCTGATGTCGAAAAAAATGCCCACCATGTACTGCTTATTTGCAAATAAATTCAAAATTTCGGCTTCAACCCTCGCCAATTGGTCAATAGTTGAGCTTCTTCGTCGGGAGCCGCACTGTATATCCGTCAGAAAATTAGCCTTTTCAAAGACCTAAGACAAATGACAATTTATGATCCGCTCATAGACCTTCAAAAGACAGCTAGTAAGAGATGTCATAAGGGATAGGTTAACTCTTTAAACTTCTATGACTGTTCAAGTGTTTTAGGAAATTGCTTATATGTGAATCCTGGCTCACTACACACACACGCACACACTTTTATCTTAACTCATTAAATTATTTTTCCCTACATATTGTCCATTGTATAAAGATGAAACTGACTACTGGGGAATGATATTTGTAACCGCCCCTATAGTAGAGGGTGAGCATTACCCAGAGGGTTAAAAAAAACATTTTTGCTGGGTGCTATTATTGCTGGGACTTAGTCTAATTGTATTTTAAGAGGAATGTCCATTATAAAGGATTATCTAAAAGAAGGGCTTTCATAAGCATTACAAGACTAGTAACTTTGGTTTTTTTAAATGAAAATTCTTAGAAAAAGTAGCTACACTATGTATTAGAGGGCGAACTGTTAGGTTTTTGGCTTAATATGATCAAATCATTTTAAACAATGAATTTTTCAAAATAACATAGTACACTTCTAAAATACTAAAATACATACAAATGTAAATATTTTGTTACACATGAAGAAATTAATTTAATTTAAAATTTTAATTAACAATTATTAAAATACATTTGTAACAATATCAATATTTTTTCAGGTTTATGTAGAGGGCATTACTAAAGAATTAGCAACTGAGATTAAGTCTGAATTGCGGGAAGTAATTGCACAAGTTGAGGATGTGCTTTCAGAAAACACTGAAAGTGATCACAATATGAATCATGATAAAAATTCTTATAAGAGAAAAGCATTTTCTTTGCCCATTTCTATTGATGAGCAGAATAAAGAAAACACATTTCAACCCAAACAAAATTACTTTCAAAAAAGTCAATTATCACCAAAATCATGCTGCCCTCATAGTAGTTTACCAACTACAATTTCAGCTGAGCGATTTTCTGAATATTTGGTTGGCTTCACATCTGAAGTTGTATCAGAAATGAAATCAGAATTTCAAAATGTTGTCAATGCAGTTGATGGTTTGATTTCACCCGTACCAAATCCTACAGAAGAAAAAATTAAGTCAACGGAACTGAAATGTAATAACGCTATTGCTACTGAGTCAATTGACTCATATAAAGATTTTCATTCAACTGTTTCTGATTCAAAACTGATAAATAAAACCGAAGAATTGAAAGATATGCATCTCAAGACCATGCTATGTTCTCAAGATAGTGGAATTAATTTAACAGACAGAGATTCTTCGCCACCAGATGTGAGCGAAAGAAAAACTGAAAAAGATGAAAAGCTTAGTGTGTCAGAAAAAGTTATTATTGGTGAAGTAACTTGTTCTGATTTATTTTGGCATCTGCCACCAAAGAACATATGGAACCCAGCTTGTGAGGTATTTATCACATGAGGTACATTTATCTTTAAAGTATGTCTGTAAGTGCATGCATATATGTGTGTGTATATTGTGTAGATCTATGTGCAAGGAGAGAGTGTGCATACACATACAACATTCAGCATTTACCTTTTTACCTTATTGTAAATTATAAATCAAAAATTTATTTTAATATTTTTTAGGCCATCAGTGAGTTTGATATGATACAAAATGGGGATCGAATACTAGTAAGCATTAATAACCTAAAAGACTCTCTTGCGTTACTTCATACTCTACACCAATATCAGTATTATTCTGCTTCTAAAGGAAAACATTTTCAATTGGGAGCATTCATTGAAAGTTCCTTATTTTCAAATCAACTGTTAACTTACCTTAAGTCTTTGAATGTTAACATTTTATCTCAACGTAAGTATGATGGTTGTGCATTTTAAAATATCAAGACTAGAATGTAGATAAGAAGTGCAGTAACTGTGCAAGAAATTTGAAGGTTGACAATGGGATATATCTTCAGTGACAACAAAGTGAACTGAAATTTGTTTTATAAAATTGTTAAAGTAGTATTATATTTTTATTGAATAATCTTTTATATATATTTCCTTTCCTTCATTACACTCTACACATAGGTCTCATATCTCATTTAAGGTAACTGATTAAGTATCATTTGGAATCATTTCCTTATAATATATTGGTGTTCAGAATTATAGTTATAATAATCATAACTGTAAAAATATCAAAGTATCTCTTTGTCTCATGATGAACAAGCTACTTTAACTTGTATGGAAAACCTTTCATCTAAATGGTTTTAAAAAGCACAAGGTGACTATCTACATATACTTTTGTAGAATTAAGTATATTAACTATTTACTTTGGCATATACTGTTATTGATCTTATAACACAGACTTAGTCTTAATTTAAATCATGCCTCATTTGTCAGTGACACTTTTAAAGAATTCCTGATAAGGAAATAAAGTTACTCATTTTAGTACCATGAAGCGAATTTTATAAATTTCTTCTGATTTTTACTGATTCCGTGGTTCATTTAAAACTGTAAATATTTGTGTTCAAGGAATTTTTTCCATTTTTATTTATAACTGCCTGACAGGTGTTCTGCTCTCTGTGAAAATGGCCAAAACCAGCCAGGAACTAACTTCTTGTAGCATATTTATTGAGTAACCATGTTACTCAACAAATATGCCACAAGAAGCAAAATATGCTACAACAGTCAGGAACCCGAAAAATATTTGTTGAGTAACCATGTTTTTCGTCTAAATCAAATTCAGTTTTTCCTTCTAAAAATTCACTTACTTTTGGAGAAGTATTCTACTAATGGCTTGATCATGAAGGATGTTAGTTAATGAAGAAAGCAGACAAAGTGGGATATCAAACATTCCCACAATTTTATAAATACAAACATAAAGATGTTATAAGCTCAAGCTTTTATAATTTGACTTTCATTTTTAATGAATCACTCCAGACAAACCAGCAGGATCAGTTTCACCACATTACTCCAGCTATCTTTCCTTTAATCATGATATTATTAATTTAAGTTTATTTTCTACTTTAGTTATTAAATTCTCATCCATTATGTAATTATTTTATAATACTGGTAATCTAACATTTATTGTTCATTTAGACATTCATCCATCCCTCTTCAAGCAGTACAAAATTTTATTTTATTATATTTTATACATATAGTATTTGTAGAAATTAATCATAACACCCTACTACATGAGGTTGTTGCCTCCTAGAGGTTTTATAATATAAAACGTTTTATATTAAAATAATGTATAATATACATGACATATTATGTACTTCAACATCTTCCTTCATTGTTTAATCATAAAAATTTCACTGTCTATTTAACACACACACAGTCCCAGTTTTCTTCATTGATCTTCTTTAGTCGAGGACTGTGAAGGGGCTTAGTGAAACTATCAGCTGTTTGCTCTTGAGTCGCAACTCATCTTATCTTAAGTGTACCATCTTTCACTTTCTCTCTCACAAAAAAATTCTGTATGGATATGTGTTTTGTGCGTTTGTGCCATACCAGATTTTCAGCAAATTTTATGGCAGCATTATTGTCTTAAAAAACAAATGCTTTTGTTTTAGTTGGTGATTTCCTCTAAAAGTCTTTTCAATCAAACCACTTTTCTGGTGCCCTCTATTGCAGCTATCACCTCAGCATCAGTAGTAGATATGGTTACAGAAGCCTGCCTCCTGCTGAACCATGAGACAGCACCACCAGAATACATGCAGACTATTCCTGATGTTGACTGACCAGTCAAATTATCACCTCGAAGATCAGCATTCGAGTAGTAATAAAGATTTCCCTTGCCATAGTCTCTTTTGTAGAGCAGTCCTAGTTCAGGAGCACCCTTCAGATAGTGAAAACTTCTTTTCACTTTGCATACATCATTTTTAGAAGGATTGTCTAGCTTCCAGGATACAACACTCACAGCAAATGCAATGTCAGGTCTGGTTCCTGTCATTAGGTACATTAAAGAACCCACTGCTTCACAATAAGGAAAGTCCCTTTTGGATTTATTTAACATTTTCTTCCCTGATTCCTTACTATCATCCTTTAAGATGGGAGCACTTACTGCCTTTTGCACTCACCCATTTGAAAATTTTTAAGAACCCTATTAAAGTATGCCTTTTGACTTATTTTAATACCTTCCTTGCTTTGAATGATCTCAAAACCTAGGTAATATTCAGTTGGTTTTGCTGTGACTCTAAATTGAGTTTTAAGTTTAGCAATAATCATTTCAGCTTCCTCTTTACTTGATGAGGCTATTAATCCATCATCAACATACAAGACCAACAAAATTTTAACTTTATTATTGTTTTATAATAACATATAAGCTTATAACATATAAGCATGGATCTGCCGAGCTTATTTTAAAACCTAAGCTTTCAAGGAAACTATTTATCTTTTGGTTCCAACTTCTGGGAGCCTGTTTTAAACCGTAGAGGCACTTATTCAATCTGCAGAGTTGGTTAGATTTGTCCTGAAACCCTCTGGCAGTCTAATATAAATTTCCTCATTTAACTCACCATTTAAAAAGGCGATAGAGACATTGAATTGATACTGATGCATACTCCTGATAGTAGTCCCTCTAGCAACAGAACTGAAGGTTTCTTGATAATCTTGACCCTTCTTTTGCGCAAAGCCCTTCACAACCAATCTGGCCTTATAGCAATCTAATGATCCATCAGCATTATACTTCTTAGTATATACCCATTTTGAAGGGATAACTTTCCTAGTTGGAGGTAAGTTCCACATTGTCCAGGTATGATTATCCTCAAGAGATTTCATTTCGAGTTCCATAGCTTCTGACCAGTGTTCTGCTTCTTCACTATCCATAGCTTCATTATATGTTTGAGGAATGACATCAGTCTCAGTAATGTTGACATAAACTTTTGAATGTTTGGGTTCATTCAATTTGGATTAATCTCTAAGATTTTTGCCTCTTTTCCAAGACACGATATCATCTTGTTCCATTTCTGAGTCATAATTATCTTCTGAAAATCCCAAAAATCTTCCTCGTCAGGCTCTTGAACATCATCCTTATGATTATTTAGTTAGTCTTCATATTGATTAGTTACCGGTTCTTTATCTTGATTATTATCCAAATCGTCATCTAAAATTTTAAGATTTATCGTGGGTTGATTAATCCCTTTATCAATAAGAACATCTTCAGTAATAGTGGTAGTAGTAAATTCTTGAAATATTACATCACGGGATGTAATTATGAGCTTATTATCGAACAGAACTCTATATACATTACCTCTATCATATCCCAATAGGATTCCTTCCTGTGCCTTTTTATCAAATATTTTCCTTTTAATCTTGGGAATACGCACCCAAAATTTGGATCCAATTATTCGTAGATGTTTAATATAAGTATTTGTCCAGTCCATAGTTCTAAGAGTGATTTTCCTTTGATAGAGGACACACCAGTTCGATTTAGGATGTAAGTAGCTGAATTTATCATTTCAGCTCATAATTCTTTAGGCAATGATTCTTTTCCAGAATAAATAAGGGCTCTTGCTGCTTCAACCAACGTTCTATTCTCCCTTTCTGCACAGCCATTTTGTCCCGGAGTATATGGCATAGTGTATTTTACCTCAATGCCATCTGACCTTAAGATACTTTGCTCTCTTTCATTGTTAAATTCTCCACTATTATCACATAAAAGGGATTTTATAGTATGTTCAGTTACTTTGGTTTCCATAAGAAAATTTTTTAATTTCCCAGATACTTCATCTTTTGTTTTCATGAAATATACTTTCCTAAATCTAGACCAGTCATCTTTAAAAACTATAAAGTATTTTAATCCACCTTTTGATGTACAAATGGACCACATACATCTGAGTGTATCACCTGTCCTGGATTTTCAGCTCTTTTCCTTTTACCAAATTTTAACCTATGAGCCTTTCCATTAATGCATCCCTTGCACAATTCACCGTCAAGTGGAACATCAATAATTAATTCCTTTTTAATGATATCTTTAATGTGATGTTTATTTTGATGACTACTTAAAGCTTATGGCTACTTAAAGCTTTAGAATCTTGACCTTTAGGGATAACTCTGATATTTAATTTATAATTTATTTAATAATAATTTACTTTAATTTATAAAGCCCGCCAAGAAACAAGTTTTTATTTCCCTTCAATCAATCTACACTTGAGATTAGTAGATTCAAATCTGCTTTTTGGTCTCTGATCCTGAGCAGCTAGGACCAAAAATAAATTTTAGGAAATGGTAGGTACATACCATACATTAGATAATATAAATCAATATTCTTCCCAAAAAAACTTGGATATCAATAGATCCCTGACCAATGGTCTTTATATTTGTACCATTAGCAGTTATTATTACATGATCATTATCATTAAATTTATCATAAGTTTTAAACCAATCCAATCTATGAGTAATATGGTGAGTGGCTCCATTATCTACAGACCAAGTGTGCTTATTTGATTCTTTCATAAGAGCATCTGAACTAACTGTCAAGAGAACAGTACCTTCACTAGAAATAGTTAGTGTACATTTAGCCTTTGTTTGTTTATGAGGTCTACCATTAGCAATCCAAAATCTACATTTTTTAATAAAATTACCTTTTTTGTCACAGTAAGCACATTTTATTTGGTTTTTAGCAAAAGTAGTTATATATGGTTTATCTTTATTTATTTTTCTATCTTCTATTTATGCCTTTGCATGTAAAACCTCTGCATTTGCAATTAAATTATTTTCAAATGTGCATAATTTTTTAGTTAAAATTTTCTAAACTTTTATTCTCATCATTAATCAATCTCCAGCCATTGGTAAAGATTTAAATGTTTGAGGTAAACTTTTCAAAATTTTACAAATCAATAAAACATCTTTGTTATCTTCAGGTTGCTTTTCTATTTCCTGCTTAAGTTGGATCCAATTATTTGACAGTCTTGATATAGATCCCACTGAATCGTCTCCAGGTAGCCACTTATCTTAAAAAAAACTTGTTATACAGGTCAAATATTCTGTCTTCAGAAAACAAATTGAAGAGTTGACACAGTCCTAACCACATATCTCTAACAGTTTCATATCTTCGCACTTTCGAGAACATTACTTCTGTCATATTGTTAGACACTATTAACAAAGCTTGATTGTCTGTACTTTTAAACAGAGCTAGTTCCTTTTTAAGGCTTTTTGAAACTTCGCCATCTAACGAAGTTGCCAGCAATGTCCATGACCTATCAAAAATTCCTATCACTCTCGAAATGTAAAGCCATTTGTATTTTTGCCTTCCAGTTGTCCCAATTGGGTTTTCCTTCCAAGTGAGTAATTTGAGGCACCGAGAATGACTTCAATTGCGATCCAATCTTGAACTCAGAAATTGTTGGTTACCGTGCGGCCAAAGACAAATAAAAGTTTCACGTATTATTTTTTTATGGATGCCCGCAGAACCCATAACCTGTTCACGTATGATGAACCCTGATCCATATTTTAAATAATACATAAAAGACTTATGAAGGGATAATTCAGAGATAGGAACTAGGTACGCCATGACTAACACTTTAACTCACATACACAGATAAATTGTTATCTCATGTATGGCATGAAGTTTCATTGCCTCCTAGAGGTTTTATAAAACAAAAAGTTTTATATTAAAATAATGTATAATATACATAACATATTATGTGCTTCTACAAAGAAACCAAATTTGGCATTTCGACTTTTTTCTGCAAACTTTTAGATGAACTTGTGAATGGCTGAAGTTGATCAGGGAAGGGGAGTTTGATCGATGGACTAAATTCAAAACTCGTCAATATCCATGTTATAAGATGGAAAATTATTCATAAAATCAACAATAAGGGTGCAAAATGTTATCTTAAAACATTTATATTCTATGGAATTTTTTTCAAAAATGTTTATTAAGGAATAAATTTAAGACTAAATAGTTGCAAATTGTTGAAAGAATATATTCTCAAGGGGATTCAAATGGTTGAAAGGAGGGTTTTTAGAGATAGACCATATTGAACATTCCTCAATAATAATTAATTATTAATTGTTATGAAAGAATTTATTCAACACAAAAAAAAATGTAAAATTTAATTTTTAAACATTTTTATTCAACAGCATTTTACAAAAGACACTCACAACATATATATTAGATTTTAGAATTTAATTTGGAGGCTTGAATGCCTCTTCCCCCTTTCTCTTTTCAATTGACCAAGAGTCTTTGTTATGCTTTTATATAATATAATATAAGTTTGGAAAACT
>KZ808349.1:198652-211364 GCA_000696205.2 Oncopeltus fasciatus
CAAATATATATATATATATATATACATACACAAAAAGAAAAAATTAAAAGATTACTTCACTCAAATTGAGTGTCTCAATGTGGCAAGAAATCTTTCCAAAAATTTTACTCATTGTAATTTTTTCTTTTTGTGTGTTCACTACACTCTTTCTCCCACCCGTTCTTATTTCCTATAAAAGTATAAAATATATTTCCGAACTAAAGATTAAAAAAGAGTTGGGGAAGTTCTTGAACTGTTAGGGTCTCATATGCTTTAGGGTCAAACACACAAACACAATTTAAAAGTGTAAATGTTTTGTTACTACTAATGAAAAGGACTGACTATGGTCCCAAAGAGATTACTCGAAATAAATATTACTTTAATAGAAAAAAGTGATTTATAATAATTATAAAACTATAATAATTATAAAACTTTCACTTTTTTACCTTCACTTAAAAAATCCCGTTCACTAAACATTCTTATGTAAGTAGAAGTGATGAAACTCTAAGAGCTTTTCTTACTACGATGAAATATAAGTGAAGGAATATAAATAGTATTCCATAAGAAATTTGTTTCACATATGTATTCATGGATCAAAGGAAATTTTAAAATTATAAGAAAATTTAACTTTTAAGTTTTTTTTTTTTTAATTGACTTTTAAGTAGTTTTTTAAAACTTACTTTGCCGATGAAAACTTAGCAGATTTTATTCCATTAACTGTAACATCTAGCCATTCCATATCTATGTCAACTGGAGCACCATTTCCTTTTCTTCTATCAATGATAAGACTGTCTACCTTAAGAGGATCAAGAACCTCTAGACCAAGCTCAGGAATACCTGAAAATATAATTTTTTCAATAATCATTGATAATAGATTTCAATTCATTGAAGTTTACATTTGTGCCACAAAATTAAATTTATTGATGATCAGTTTGGAAAATTTGAATTATTCAATTTATGTTTCTATTTATAAAATCTTTCATACCTTCTATTCTCCGTCTTCATTGGTTTCTGCACACCATCTCCCGTTGGCGAGCGCTTTCGGACATTGTCCATCTTCTGGCCGAATACATACGTTCACTGTCACGGTCCGTATTCAACTGTCCGAAAGCGCTCGCCAACGGGAGATGGTGTGCAGAAACCAATGAAGACGGAGAATAGAAGGTATGAGAGTTCTATATTCATTGGTGGTAGAAATAATAATAACCCTTTAGATTATTTACCTATAAAATCTTTTGTTAAAAATATTTAATATTTAAAAACTAAAAGTAAAATATTTAGGAAGAATGAAACATATATGGTACTAATAAATATTTTGATATATTTAACCTTAACATAGTTAACCTTTGGGTTAACTGAAAAAGTTTATTAATTTAAATAGCAGTCAGTTATCATCCTTATTTTTTAATGAATTTGATCACACAGTTCCATAAATAGTCATATGGAATTCATATTCAAAACACAATATTTAATTTTTTTTTTTTTTTTTTTAAATTGTAGTTTGAAACAATTTGGGGCAGGGTAATGAAATATTCTTGTGTTAATTTTTCAATGATCCAAACTGCACATTTTGGCCGTATAAATGGCACCAATAAATCCTTTACGACCTTTTTATCTCAACAATTAAAAGGCTTGGATAACTCATCACTCATCTACAAACAGTCCCAAAAGCATGGTCCTGCAGTTAAATTGTTTCATATAATTAAGCAAGTATGTTCCCCAAAAAACATTCAAAATACGAGATTCGTGTTCCAAGGAAAAATAATAGTACACTTGATTTAATTGAGTTACATTGTTTTTTAGTAACCCAGGAATTGTTAAAGAATGTAGTCTTTAACTTCTGGGAAATTATAAGGACCTGGCTACAAAATCAATCTCTATCATCTCCTGTTAGGGTTCAAAATTCAATATTTTATGCAAGTATAGCTTACAGTTTCCTTTCATACACTCTCATATAGATTATTTTCCCGAAAACTTGGTAGAAATCTATGAAGAACAGGATGAACAGTTTCATCTGATCTTCCTGATAACGAGACATGGAGCTAAAGAAGATGATCTAATCCTTTCTGACTTTCCTCTCTATTCTTGCAGACTTTTGTTGAATGCATAGTCGTAAAATTAAAGATGGAAATCCTAAAAAAGACCGGCAAAGCATCAAAGAGATGAAGAAAACCTTTCGCAAAAATATATGAATAACTAATTTGCGGGTACTCACTAAATTGTGAGTAATTATCACAAAATTATGCCTAATTACCTTAAAAAATGAATATTTTATTAATGTTAAAAAATTAGTGATTTTTAATAATACTGTGGGGACACTGGGTGGCCAAGAGGGGCAACTAATTACACTAGATTTTAATCTCATTAGGTTGCTAGGAATTCAATAAAGAACTCAAAATATAAAAATATTCTAAAACAAACAAATAGTAATTAGGGATTACCCTAAATAAAACAAAAAACTGTATAATGAAAAGTTGATAATATAAAAAGAAAAAGTTACAGGAAATATGACTTACTGATTACTAGTACTTACTACTTAATAAAATTAGTATAATAAAAAAAATATTCACCATTATATAAAGCAGCTAATGATTTTTGAATAGCATCTCGAACACATTCGTCCACATTAGGATCATTTCTTTTACATGTCACAACTTCAGGAGCTGAAAAAAAATGCTTCCATTATATATTTTTTNAAGAGGAAAATTAATATAATTACATACCTGCATAACAATGGCTTTATAAATCAATTTATTTTTACGAATGAGTTTATTTTATGATTTAAATAATCTCATCGTTAAAGCTAAAAAGTAAAATAGAACTGTGCATGGTAGACCATATCAAGGTTTAAATTAGAATTAATATTATGGCTTAGGCTTGCGTATGAGTATGGGCTATGTGAATAACAATCATAAAATTTATTACCTGTGCCACTAAACTTACATTGAATTTATTTTCTCAAGTTCTTTGCACAAACTTATGAATCCATGTGAAGGAAGCTGGTAGAGCTTCCACACCCCCTCCCCACTCCCTCTAATTATGCGGAAATGTTTTGAATAGTTTACAGAGCTCCTGTGTACGTACAAAAAAAAAAAAAAAAAAACCATAGTCCTGCAACAGGCCATACAGGCTCAGGGGGTAATGCATGTTAGGAATGAATTTATTCTCGACCCATGGCACACAAGAGAAGACCTGTGTTCAACACACTGTTCAGGCCACCTGATTTTTCCCACTCAATAAAGAATAGTTCCCAATTAGGGCTAGACGTTCCCTAGGAGCACACCAGGAATCCTCTGGGTCATCACAAACAAAAGCACAGAAAGAAAGAAAACCTATTGTGCAATTCGAGAATTGAACCTGGGGCTTTTGGTTCAGGAGTCCAGTATCTTAACCAACAAACCACAGCATACCAAGTTTGGAGCAAAACAAACTCTTCACAATTATAATTGTAGCAAATAATATTTATATATTTTTAAACTATAAATTGCATAGTTGTGTAGTTTCTTGTCAAAATATCAAATTTTTCGAGTTCGTTTAAAAATTTACACTGCTGAAATATGAATAAAATAAAATAATAAATTTAATTGCATTGAATATTTCTAATTTCCAAAGAAGACCACTTATGGTTACCAATAGCAGTAGGATGGTAAACGTATAAAAAAGGAATATCGATCTAGATTAATGCGTAAGAATTAGATAATTGTATGAGTGATTCTCTCAGACGTTTATGATGGGCCTGAATAAAGTGGCTAATATTTTAGTAGCCTTAAAGTCACGGTGATCAAAACTCACTTTCTTTAAAATGTAAATAATTAGCATTTATAAATATTCAAGATTTTTTACATATTTGTTCTTTTTGCTCGTCAGAGAAATTTAAATAACTTACGAAGAACTCCAGCAAATCCGTAAGGTAGGAAGGATGACACAAGAACTCCTAACAACACAGAAACCATTTTGACAATAAGAGATGGCTCATCCACTATGTTTTTATAGGACTTGGCAAAGTTCTCATTACCACATTTAGGGGCTAATTATTATTAAATGAGATTGTCCTCTCAAAACGCTAGCGGGTGTTCTCGACCGTGTAATATAGAGTCTAACATATCATTTCCCAAGCGATAAACAAAGACGAATGAGGGAGGAAAGACGCGGCCTTGAGATTTTAAACTGAGTGGTCACTAGCAAAGGAAGCTTTGGTCAGTTGCGTTTTCAAGTTCGTTTTAATTTTAGAACACTTTGAAATTTGAAGGACTTCTGTATACATAAATAAATTTAACTTCAACACAATTAGCCCGAAGAAATATAAATATAAATATAAATANAGGACATTCTGCCCCAGGGCAAGGATATTCATGTTAACAACTGTGTTATGAGTGTGTACTCCTACAACTGTCCGTCAAGGTCTAGGGCTTGAGAGTGACACGTGTTCCGGTGGCGTCAGAGCTCTTCTTCCACCATAGGAGCAACAGGGTATGCATTGATCTAGTGTTCGGCCGTGTGAATGGCATAAGACTGGGCTCTGGAACAAATAACATGTTTATATGAATATAATAAATAAGAACAGATGGAAAAAAGAGTTTAGTGAATACACACAAAAAAAAAAAAATTACAATGACTAAAATTTTTTAGTGAATCGCCCTTAGTCTATAGGAAGATTAGGGAACAACGTGAATTGCTTGATTTATCCGCGAGATATCTAGTAAAAAAGTGCTTTGATCTTGCATCCTGAAAAAAACGGAAATTGTTAAAGTCTTTATACATTAGTAAATATATTTCATGTGAGTCTTTCTTAAAAATAATTGTTATTATCATATATACTTTATAATAATTTTTAAAAACGTTTTACTCATATATGTTTTACATTGTATTTCCTTGTTTTTTTCCCCTATCACCTATAATAACGAAAATATAAACGATTTTTCAATTAAGTCTCTCTGTAAACCCCTTCTTTTGAACCCCCCTTTGAATGAATTAAATCATCATTGAATTCGTACTACAATTAGCAGGAAGATCCTCAAATACCAAAAAATGATTAACTTACCATATTGCTCTCGTAATTATATGATATATTTAGTAGCCGGAGAATATCCATTATGCCTACACGTATATACATTATCACAGTATGTATTAAAAAAAAAAAAACCTACTTCTTCATTAAGAATTATGTGTTCCAAACAAAATTTATTATTTATTTACATTTGACTTTTCGAATCTTTAGTTAATTTTCAAGCCAGTAAAACATGTTTTTTATCAGCATTTTGCAAGTACATTATCTAGTTAAATAATTTTCGATTGAAAATAGTTAATTTAGATTTTTAAGGACAAAGAAATTTTCATTCTTAATTCTAGAATTAAGAATGATGTCCAAGCACACTATCTTGAGGAACTCCCGCTTCCACTTGGTAGAAATCGGAGTAATCTAATCCTTGCCGAACCCTAAAGAAACGGTTGGATAAGAAAGACTTAAGGATAAGGTAAGTGCTATTAGGAAGTATGGATTTCAGTTTAAACAAGAGACCACTGTGCCAGACTATATCAAATGCTTGAGAAACATCCAAAAAAGCTCCTGGGCAGTACTCTTTGCGTTTAAGGGAAGAGGAGATGTAGTCTACGACGCGAAACATCTGCTGGACAGTAGAATGCTTACGTCGTAAACCAAACTGATGATTTGGGAGGATATTGTAGGGTTCAATAGAGGGCATCATTTGTTTTAACAGAATTTTTTTCGAATACCTTAGAAAGTGAAGGAAGGAGACTTATTGGACGGTAGGATGAAGGATTATGTGGTGGTTTTCCAGGTTTGGGAAATAAAATTATGTCGGAATATTTCCAGAGGAGTGGGAAGTGTGTAGATGGGAGTATACAATTATAGATATAGGTAAGGAATATACTTTCCTTCTTGGGAAGATTACGGAGAATTTGACCGGTGATTAAGTCATATCCGGGTGATTTGCGCTTAGGCAGACGAGAGATTATATACTTGACCTCGGAAGGTGTTACTGCCTTGAGTGGTAAAGACATAGGTAATGGCATGTCCAGAGACTCCTCAGTCTCCATGGTATTGGACAGGTCTAAGGGGTCTAAATGAGGAGTAAATGTTTGCTTGAGGTGCTGGGCAACATTTCGGCCTTGTCTTTGTCAGAAGAAGCCCATAAACCATCTCCTCGGCGCAAGGGGGTAGAAGCATCATGGCTCTTAAGGATGCTGCGATTAGCAGTCCAGAGTGATTTGTCTCCTGCTGAGAGGGAAGACAGATGGGCTTTTAAAGCCTCATTTCGTAAAGCACCTAATTTTTGCTTTACGAGCCTGGAAAGACGATTAAAGTCTTTGCGATCTGTGGGGTATTTATATTTTTAGAACAACGCCCTTGATCGGCGTTTCGCTATTATGAGCTTTTTAAACGAATCTGGGAGTGGCTTTTGGGACTCAGAAGAGTATTTGGTAAATTTTTTGTTTGAGATTAGCCATACATATGCATTTCTGAAGGTTTATGGTAAAGGAGTGTACAGCATCATCTAAATCGTCAGAGGTTTTCAGAGATATTCCGAGGTCAAGAGACTTCCATGAGAGTTCTAAACAAGGTCCAGTCGACTGGACCATTAATGAGGGAGGGGGCAATTTTTTTGGAATAGGGGTCAAGGATAACGTAAGAAAAACTGAGCTGTGGTCAGAAGAGAGTTCGTTTAAGGTAGAAGCAGAATAATTAAGAGGAGTAAGGTTTTTGCAGATGAAGAAGTCCAGGATATCAGGAAGGCGGTTTACGTCAGAGGGCCAATAAGTGGGAGAGGAAGGACTAATTGTGGAGAGGTTTTGGGATGATACTGCATTATATAGAGATCGACCACGATAGTTGGTCGTTCTCGATCACTAGTGCAAGTGTTTCGCATTATTGTCTCCACCGGCAAGGAAACGGTGACCGAGGTCTTTGAGGAAAGTGGAAAATTCTGGTGTAGTGATTGGCTTATTTGGAGAACAATACACTGCTGAAAGTGTGATAGGATAAGAGGTTGTAGAAATTGACACTGTTGTTGATTGAAGGGACTCTGTGGAAGTGGAGGGTAAAATATGATGGGTATAGGATTTCTTGATAAGAAGTGCAGTTCCACCATGAGCTCGCCCGTCAGGATGTTCTGTCCTATAATTGTGGTAGCCAGTAATTTTTAGATTATTTCGTTTAGTTAGTCGTATTTCTGGCTCGTCTTGTCTGGGATGATCCTGAGTCATTCGACTGTAGGACAGTCCTGGCTCGACAACTCTTGAGGGCGGAGGTACCACTTTCCGAACCTGAGTTGCAGTCTGCGATTGATGAGAAGGCAGGGTCCGCTGTTTCAGCTCCTTGTACACCTGACAGTTCTTGTAGTTGGCAGGGTGATTTTCTTGGCACAGCGCACATGTAGCTGGAATGTTGCGGGATTTTGGGCAGCTCGTACTGATGTGAGCGCCTCCACATTTGACACACCGTGGAGAGTATTCACAGTAGGCTTTTTTATGACCATATTGCTGGCATTTGTGACATTGTACTATTTCTCGACATGGATGTGGCTTCTTGACTCTTACTCTACAGTGACAGAGCGAGGTCAAGCAGTAGATCTCATGCACGTTGGGCGTAGGCTCCAGGACCACAAAGAACATTGGCAGGGGTGTTTTAGAAGCAGATGTCTCCCCTCTCTAGGATTGGCTTATGATCACGTTTATGGCGTTTCTGACACTGAATCCCAAGTCAGTCAACTCCTCCTTGATGAAGTCTGGAGAAGTTGTGTGGTGGAGATAACGAATCACCACTCTTACAGCCCTCTCTTCTTTGAGCTGGTATGTGTGGTGCTGCGCATTCGTTTCTTTTAGGAATTGTATTTTTTTTATATAGGTGTCTGGGCTGTCAGGAATTATTTTAGTATCTTGCTGTCTGTTGATACACGAATATCTGCCAAGCCCCACTCGCTCGTTCAACTGGGAGCACATCAGTCTGAAGTGGCTAATAACAAATATTGGCGATGGTCGAATTATTTGAGGGACTGCTGAATCTGCTTCCATATTTTCGTCTTCAACATCCTGAAGGGCTTGAAGGGGTTATGAGTGGCAAAATACGATTGTTCCTCTGACTGGGAATTCTGTTCAGGAAGCTGATGGAGGGATGTGAGATCAAGCCCTGTGAGGTGCTGGGGCGGGTTGACATTTGTTGTTTCGCTAGATGGGGGTTCTGGTCGCTGACCGGTGTCTCCTCTTGTCTTTTGGAGGTCATGGGTCCGCCCCTTCGCTTGCCTTTACCTCCGCTAGATATAACTTGATGGTAGTAATCACCTCCATCATAAGGCGTTAATAGAAGAAAAAAAAAAAAACTAAACTCAGAGCCTCGAACCGGGGCTCGAGAGCCCTGTACTGAGACAGTGGCCTTAGTGAGGGAGGGGACAGATAAGACAGGCAAGTCTGAGCCCTGCCTACCCGCTTGGAGTAGGCTGTTGAATAAAACGTTTGTCTTAACTCACTGAATTGTGGGTGATTTCTGCGACGTAACTTTTCCAAACTTCACACACTTGTTGAGCGCACTTAGTTCTCGTAGTCTAATAATTTTCAAGGTATAACACTGCCTACAACCTATAAATAGTATTTGATAACAGGGAGCTACAAAAGGTGGTGTTCACTGGCCGGGACTCACCGGTACTATGAAAAAAAAAATATTAAGGCCAAAATATTCATTATAATTAGATTAATAATTAAAACATATGTACTTAAGTTTCCAGACATAGATATTTGGTGGAAAAATCCAATTTAATAAAGCTTTAAATATTACTCAATTTTTATTTTAGCCAGAGTATTCACCAATACTTTTTCACACTATTATCACAGATGAAGAACAATTAAACAAATGTGTGTGATTTTATATACATTTACTGAACAACAATTACAAAAAAGAAAATTGCTAAGGAAGTACTGTAAAACAAACTATTTATAAAAATAAGTCTATTAAAGAAAAATGTACAAATTAATTTTTATACAAATATACATAAAATACAATCACTATGTACATTTATATTTTTTATTAAAACAAATTAATATTAATCACATACAAAATTAAGCAGAAAGGAAAAGTACAAACTTATACAAAATAAATTGATTGACCTAAATCAAAGGTTAAGATTTGTGTCATTCTCTGTTTCTTATCTATATAAAAATATAAATAAATAAAAATGTTTTAATATATCCTTTTATCATCACAAATACACAAATAGGTTTATTTTTACTTTAGGAGATAAACTCCAATTTATAATTTACTTCAGCAACTGAAACACTGAGGTAGTGAAATCGTGCAGGTCCACTTAAGATCAAAGTTTTCACTCAAATTATTCAACAAGATCATATAGACAACTTTATTATCATGAGTAATGGGAATATCCTAACCTACTGGCAAGAATAATAGCTGTAAATAATATTTATCAATTACCGAATCATGCCTATGAAGTTTCATGCCAAACAGCTGGTAAATTTCTTGTCACGGACAGCCTTAAATAGAAAATTAATTTTTCCCAGTAAATTAAGAATATGTTACTAACTTTTAGATGGTCTTATACTATTTACTGCCTAATAAACTGAACAAACTTAATATAAAGAAGGATAAAAAAAAGAAAGAAAAAGTTTCTACTGTAGTAGACACAGATAAAAACTTTAATAAAACTGAACTTAATTATAGGCAATAGATGTTATATAGATACAAAAATCTGTACAAGATATGAAAAAAAGCATGAACTTTTTCACTATCTTATATATATGTGTATATTGCCACATTGTAATGTCATATCAAATGTATGAATGTAGAAAGATATGTAAAAGAATTTAAAAACCTGCAGACAACAACCTATTACAAAAATTCTTGAAACAAATTAAAACAGTATTTGACCACACCTGCCTATCATAAAGACGAGAGAGGACGTCCTGTCCCTAAGTTCACATTTCCATGACTGAGAGGAAAATATAATTTTTGAAAAAGATACCGTGGGTGTTGGAATGGCGGGGGGGGGGGTAGTGACGTTTGAAATGTCGGGAGCAAGGTTATTTCCCATAGCCAGACCGTTAATCTGGTTATAGTATTTACCTTGGTAAAGAAGAAAACCTTGCTCCCGACATTTCAAACGTCACTCTTAACGACCTCCTAGACTAGAGTCTAGGAAGGTGGATAGATCCTTCCACCCTTTCACAACAACATTTTCTTTCTTAAAAAATATGTTGACGACCTCTTCCTCATTCTCAATCCAGAAAAAATCCCCCAGATCCTTACTGCATTTAACTTATGAGTATTACTACATGACCCTCGTCTAAAATTTACCATAAAAATGGAATCTGATTATCAACTCCTCTTCTTTGACACCCCAATTATCCGTAACACCAAGGGCTCTATCTCCACTGACTGGTATACCAAGCACAGGTACTCAGGTCGTCTCCTCCAATTCAACTCATCTCACCCTCATTATCAAAAAATTAATGTGGCTAAAAACCTCATCTGCAGATCACTCACACTCTCTGACAAGAATTCCACAGCAAAAATATTAAACGTGTTACTGGCATCCTCCTGTCCAATGGTTTTCTTACTCACACCATCAAAAAGCTTGTAAAATAATTTTTTATTTCCACTTCTCCAACTATTCCCCTGCCCCAAAACAACGACCTCATTTTCCGTTCTCTTCCTTATATTCCAAAACTTTCTGAAAATATTAGGAAATCTCTCAGAAAAACTTTCCCTAATCTTAAGCTTTCTTTTGCCACCAAAAACAAACTAAAATCTATTTACACCATCTTCAAAGACCCCATTCCCCTTCCCAACAGAACTAATGTCGTCTACAAAATTCCCTGTTCCACACCTAATTGCCATGGTTCTTACATTGGACAAACAAAAAACCCTATTTACCGTAGAATCAATAACTATAAAAATGACATAAAGAAAAAATTAATAAAAACTGCCCTCACTAAACATGTTTTTTTTATGAAGAATACACATTTGACTTCGAGAACATTACCATTCTATCCACTGAACCCTATGAACGCAAACGCTTTTTATCTGAAACCGTTCACATTAACTTACAACACAACAACACAATCCAGTCAACGATAGAACGGACATGGTAGAACAAATTTCTTCAACTTATTCAAACATTTTTAATATTCTAAAAACCATTAGCCCTTCTTCTAAATAAACCGATCAAACATGATGATCTCACTACTCCAACCCAACATGCCAGGTTTAGTAGACCACCGCCTATATTCGTGTCTGGATTGGAACAATTTAAACTCTTCTGAGAAAAGCTCAATCAAGAGGTGGGAAGTGATAAATACCACCTTATAAATAGGACGGACTCCAGGAATGTAGTCAGCTATGACCCAGTTCTTACAGAAAAATAATTCGATATCTTGATCGAATTAAGGCCCAGTACCATACCTACCAAATTAAAGAGAACAGAGCTCTGCGTGTGGTCGTAAGGAACCTGTACCGCAACACACTCACCATTGACATCAAACAAGAGCTCGAAGAATCTGGGTTTAAGGTCCGCCAAGTCGTGAATGTTTACGCACCCCGAAGAGACACCCAAGGCAAACGATTAGGTGGACTTCAGACCACACCACTCTTTTACGTTGACCTGGATCGTGATAACAAGACAGAAACGATTTACGACGTCAAATTTATCCTCGGTTGCAAAGTTGTGATAGAAAAACCCTATCAGAAACGCGATTTAGCGCAATGTTTCAGGTGCCAAGCTTATGGGCATACGAAAGCTTTCTGCACACACCAACATCGCTGCCTTAAATGCGGGCGACCCCATCCAACCACTGAATGCACTAAACCTCCTGACGTACCTGCTACTTGTGCACTCTGCCAGCAAGCTCATCCAGCAAATTACAAAGGCTGCATCAATTACCAGAAGCTCAAAGCCATGAAGTACCCTGAAGTAGTGGTACAAATACCTTGCCCTCAAGTAAAGGCACCAACTAGAATGGTTACTCCAGGCATATCTTATGCGTCTTTCGCCGGTCAACGCAAAACTGACCTATCAGCTTCTACCCAGCCTATTCCAGCCGCCTCAGCTTTAAAGCTTTTGAAGCTCTCAGCTTACACTCCCAGAGTTTCCTGTCACAACCCCAGCAACAACGGCCACAACCAGTTGTCAACCCACTTCCTATGCAACACCTGCCACAGAGAGTTAACAACCCTCAGTCACAGCCATCAACAGCCAACCCACCTCACTTGGCAACCTCCTCTCCTCCTTCCGTTGACATTGTATCCTCCCTTAACACATTCCTAAATTAATTTAGATCCCTTATTACACCTCTTATCTCTCTCCTCGAAACCTTTGTCAGAGCATTTTTTCAACAAAAATGATCCCCCCCTACCGATCCTTTCTCTGTCCTCCTCTGGAACGCTAACGGTGTTCGAAATCACATAAATGAACTTACAAACTTATTACACACGGAGAACATCGACATTGACCTTATCACAGAGACTCGACTAACTGATCGGAACCGACTTTACATAACAGGCTACAAGACGTATAGGACAGACCATCCTGACGGCGGAGCACACGGTGGAGCTGCAGTCCTAGTTAAAAAGACCCATTCCCACTTCGAACTCTTTCTCCACTCTTCTGACATCCTTCAAGTTGCCACAATATTCCTGAAAACTTCTTCCTTTCACTATCTCTCTATTTCAGAGGTGTATATATTATATATAGGTAGTGACGTTTGAAATGTC
>KZ808350.1:0-11823 GCA_000696205.2 Oncopeltus fasciatus
GTGATATAAATCAGATCAATAGTAAGCATGAAAAGGTAATTTTTATTGAGCAATCCACTTAGAGATTACGAAAAATATTTACTTTAAGATAAAAAGTTTAAACGTCATCTTTATCTCCAGTGAGCTCTATACTTCTTGTATATCCATATTTTCAAATGAGGAATTCATATTATCTTGCTAAGTTTCTTTCACAACCGGTAGGGTCATCTTAATGAATCCGTTATAAACAATAATGGGATTGTAAAGGATTTTATTCCTCAATAAATGTCTGTACAGGGCAAATGACCGTCGTCCTTAGTGAGGTTATAGTCGTGGTATTTATTTTCTATAATCTGCCTCGACAGTGTAGACTTTCGGCCTTCATCATCATGTCGTCTAAATATTGCTTGTTTTCTATATCTTTCATCTGCTTTTGTTTTATTTTATCTACGGGAAAGTATAATTAATGTACTCATCATACGCCCAAAGCTTGAAGCTTGACTGTGTTAGTATTATTTAATCGGTATTTAATTTCGACAAACCAGGACATAGACAAAAAACGACCGTATTCTGGTTTTAGGCATAATTTGCTAATTTATACTATATAGTAATAGCCTGTTTATTTGTAGTGGTTCAAGTACATTCTACACAAAACCACTGTTTTTTTATGTTGAATGCATGTAAACATAAATAAGAAAATGTGTATTATTACTATATTACTCNTACCGAACCCCAATAAAAAAACATCTAATCTCAAATGAAAATAATAATTGGCTGTGCTACTGAGGAATTTACTCAGTTCCTGCGTGCCGGAATTTTGAAAAATCTCGAGGAAACTTAAGAGAGAGACTAAATTAAAAATTCACTTATGACTTTGTTGTTTTATGAATTAAAATTATGTTTCATAATGAGAGTGAAATATAAATTCTTAACATTTATTCCAAATAACTTTGTAGAAAGGATAGTAAGGAATTATATACGGTAAAGGCCTCATTTCTCCCCAATCTTACCCTATGAACGAAAGCTGTCATAAAGTCTATTTTTCATTTCCATCGTCCGTCAACCCTTACATCAAACTTGTCACTTACTCATCTTCCTGTCCATTTTTTGTGTAGCCAACAGACGTGTTGAGGCCCTACGCTCCCTATGGAGTGAAAGGAACGCATACATTATACAAATTAGGCGTGAAGAAGATGTCTTATTGACTCATACATACTTAAGAAGGTGCTTCTTCATATTTTATGTGACTTACTCTCGCTCCCGTTTTTCATAGGACATATTTTGAGAAAATCCAAGATTAATTTATAAAAATCAAATTTTTCAGTTCTTTTCATGATCGATTCTGAAGTTCACAAAGCTATTCCCATACTCTAAAAGATTATGCTTTAAGAACTATAGAAGAGTTTTCAACACATTATTTATTTAATTTTAATGGTGAAATTTATAGGTAATGACTTTGAGAGCTATGCTCAAGTCTTATTTAGATCAGAAAGCAGTTATAAAAAATATTGGACCTCACTTGTTTAATTTTCTTTTAAAAATATTCATTTAAGTAATGACTCAGATAGCGAATAGTTAATGAAACATGTCAACTTTCCTCTTCTATTCAATGTTCACGAATATTGAAGAAGGGCGATTCGCCTGCAGCAAAAATTGTATAGAAAGTATTGGGTTGGATTTGTTTTGAAAATATAGCAAGACTATGAAATGTGAAGTTTACATAATTTTAAAAACAAAATTATTATTTAAAGCATATTTTATACATGAACAGAAATTAGGCTTTCTCCTGATTTTTTAAAAAATAGCCTCAGTCAATATTCTACCCTTTAATATATAAATTGTCACAAACAATTATAGAGTTAGTGTACTTTGTGTCATTATTCACATTGTTATTTTGAAAACCAATTGAACTTGAACATTGTACCTATCATGTCAAAAGCAACCTTTTCTATTGTTTCCCATACTGGACACGTTTACAGATGAACGGGTTACGGAATGAACGGTTCTCGTATATAGGAAGAAAGAGAAAGATTTTTTTACATTGGATCAAAGTAGCCGACGATTTCCAAAGAATCGTGAGCTTGAGTATTGGCTTCCATATTGATTAGATCGCAGAAAAGATTGAGTGTCAGAAATCAACTCCAGTTCTGTACAACTAACCCTGTCTGGAAGGACTGATTCTTCCCTAAGGCCTTGAAATCAATTCGTACCGATTACGTAGCTGGAGTGTGAAGACTCTCGGTGCTCCAGTGTTTTCCGAGCCGGGCTTTAACAACAATGGTGTTCAGTCTTATTGATATGAAATATCTGAAAATGCTTAATAAGAAAAAATAAATCCGCCTTTAAATATATTTAGTTGTTGTAAAATTTAATAAGGACCTGGTTACTAATAAAAGTATTATGTAACTTCGAGATACAACAAATTGTCAAAATTCTCACTTCAGTCACATCAATCTGTTTTCAGCAAATTGTGTTCTTATTTAGTCAAAAATGGGTATTTTGTTATTTATTTATTTTAAAATGTCTCTGTTGATGAGCGTAACATTTCGATTATAAATTAAAATTATATGAAGAAAAAAAAATAGAAGCTTTCTTGATCACCTTTCTTTAATCGAAACAGCTTTAGTTCATTTGCATATGATGCTTGCCAAAAGGACAATTTATGCGGATTTATGAGTTTCCACGGGCTCTCAACTCTCAGCCTTAATGTACATAATGAACTAATGCATTCCCTTGAAAAAATAATTCGAAATTTAAAATTGTTCTATTTTGCTACGGTACAGGCAGATCCAACTTCTCCATCTCCAGTCTATCTAATAGAAGCTGCATAATTTAAAGAGATTTTCCTGTTTCTTATGATAGACGGATATAAATAAGAGTAATATGCTAAATGTAACTTACGAGTCGGAGAGTATATTGAGCGTAAATGTCATGATCATTAAGATCATATTTGGACAAGCTGAATGAGAGGAGGTTTTAGCTCTCACTCATCGGACTACCATATGTAAATTTCTTTCGTAACCAGCAGTTTTCATAAAAATATTATAAGACGTATATTACACACCGATCATGTTCCATAAAGTAACTCAAACAAGGAAGGTATTATTACCATAATAAGCTTTGGACTCCCTCCTTAATCACTTCAGCTTCGACTCTTTTCCTACATTCAACAAAAAATAAATTAATTCAAGAGTATTCAATGAAAAGCTTAATTAAATACAGAATTTAGTATCTATATTTGTCATGTCAGTGTTTATTCTAACAAAAATAAGAGTAAAAGATTATCCTAATTTTATCTGGCAAGTGGAAGAGAGATAGTGAAGGAAAAAGTGGGCCCCTAGAAGGGTACTTCTCTTGAGAAAGGAGTGTTTTCCATTAATTTTAAATTATCGTTATTTATCGTAAAAGAATTATGAAATATGAACATGAAGATTACGAAAGAAAATTTTTACCTCTTTTTTTATTACAATTTTTTATATGCTTTAAAAATAAATTTTCTTTCCTTCCGCTAATCAATCTATTTCACTTATTGGTTTACACATTCAACGGTTTTGAAAAAAAAAATGTAATACTTAATTTATATTACGATTATATCTCTAATCAGGCATCTCGTTCGATCCATTCTTAATTTTATATTATTAAATCTTAAATTAATAATTCTATAAAACGCTTATCAAAGTCGTCGGTGAACTTAAGGCGGTTATTTTATGTTACTCTTTTTCTAAAATATTCATTTTCTAAAAATCGTTACTTCGTGATATGCATTTTTATGTTAGTATAAACAGAAAATATAGAGCTTATTATTCTTTCTATCCAGTAAAACTAAAGAAAAATACAGGAAGCTAAATTTACAATTCTTAGTCATTGCTAAAAAAAAAAGAAGAAAGCTGTAATTCACCGAACGATCCGTAAAGAATTTCGGAGTTGTTGGTGACACTGAATTAAGTTGTAACGAAATGAAAATATTTTTACTAACCTAAATATGCCATTTTACGTTTTAACATCACATTTAAAATGTACCTGAAAATGCGCGCGTGTATTTCGTGCGCTTGTGTGCGTTTGTAATTAAATAATTTATATCTATGTATAAATCACATTAGACTTACACATGTTTGCGTCATTGTTAGTTTAATGGTGGGATTATCCAAGCAGAACTTGTTCAGTTTTTTATTTCAACCAATTCTTGTTCTGTAATTATTTTTACTTTCCCTAGTGAGAGTTATTTTTACCTTGCTCTGCATACAATTTTTTTTTTTCCCAACTGTTCCAATAATTAATTTCATTAAAACAATTATTATTAAATTCAGTGTGTCGACCTTTCTACTAGCACAGACATATAATTAGCAAACTTGCTCATCTGCTGTTATTGTGAGGAAATGTGTGAAATAGGCTGACACCGCAGCGGAGATATGGGAATCTGCGAGTTCTCAGCTGTAGCCGTTTGTAGGTCGGTGGCTGGACCTAGAATCCTCTATCCGGATTGGGGAGTGCCTGACAACTCTCTCAGTCGAGGCCACATCGCCCCTCACCTTTAGCAGTCGTCCTTCAGCTGGCAGATCTCTTTCCTCACTCTTAC
This sequence comes from Oncopeltus fasciatus, assembly GCA_000696205.2. Lineage (NCBI taxonomy): Eukaryota > Metazoa > Arthropoda > Insecta > Hemiptera > Lygaeidae > Oncopeltus > Oncopeltus fasciatus. The sequence goes on from KZ808350.1 coordinate 4,556, forward strand.
CTAACACGGTCTCGGCTCCACAAACTTTATCTTACCTTTGGTTTACTTTCTTCGGCGTTAGGATTCCTAGGAAGGGTTGGTGCGTGGTTCCTTCACTGATGGAGTTGCATACTGATTTAAAAAACAAACAAACTGTAAATATTAATTTGGTTGTGGTTTATTGTCCCACATAAATTTTAAACAATTAATGAGAGGGAATGAAATAAAAAAATCTATCTGTTCCAGCCAGGAATCGAACCTAGATCTCCTGCTATTCACGCCAGCCCGGATAGCAATTACATGGGATAATAAACCACAACCAAATAAATATTTATAAAGAGAATTAAAAAAGTAAATGACGAGAGTCGACAAATAGCTTGACAATGTCAGTTCTCGTCTTTTTTGTGGGTTAGGCTCTCGCTATTGTAGTGGGAATTTAATAAGATATCTAGCTCGTCCTGGTGGTGCAATGGCTAAGCACGCTGGCCCGGATAGCAGGAGATCCAGGTTCGATTCCTGGCTGGGACAGATAGATTTTTTTATTCTATTCCCTCTCATTAATGGTTTAAAAATTCACTGTTTTTAAATGCCATTTTTCCCCGCAAGTTGCCGATCTCTTGAAGTCCTTGTAACTGTTGTAATCCCTTCATTTAATGATTTTTACTACCATTACTTTTATTTTTGACTCTCAATTTAGTCCTTAATCATTTTAGAAAAATTAATTTAAAAGGACAATTTTTTTTTCTTACCCCGAAGAAGTGTAGCAAGTTTAGGTTGTTTCTATGATTTATCATGTTTTATCGTAGACATAAATGATAGCAAATGAATTGTTCGTACAAGCTAGTGACGGCAATGAACATGAAATGTCTGTGAAATTACAGACTGAGGTCTGCAAGAGGAACCGCTCTTCCTTCCTTGCTTCTTAAATCAATGCACTTATAAACGATTAACTTTGGGAAATTATATTTTAAACCTTCAAGCATATAATAACAAACGTACAAGATTAATGACTATAAGGTATGTATATTACGTCGGTGAAGTTGGGTCTTCCTCTAAATCCTTCTCCTTCTCTCGGTTAGTACCATCCTCCACGTCCGGCTGAGTAGATCCTTTCTGATAAATATCTCAGAAAGGAAAGAAGTTTCAATTTTCAGAGGAGTGATAAGCTTATCTTAATGAATGAGCCTGGTTCTAGAGGCTGATATTCCCGATTAGCTTGAGCTTTTGCTCAGAATAATCAGCTTTTTTCTGTTATTGCTGCCAAATCATTTTCGTAGGCGAAGCTCTTTCCAGTTTCGTTTTCTTTATGGAGCGCGTATATGAAAGTCCTCAAGGCTTGTGGTCCGTGATAGTTATGTAGGTCTTTTCTTTGATATATGCGCAAACATGTTTAGCATCTTCATAAATGGTATTAAGTCGAGGTCGAGTGTGGAGTAATTCCTCTGTGCCGAGGAAAGAGTCTTGTCGGAAGTTATACCCTATCCTTCATTCAGTCGCACTTCATGTCTTTCCTTTTTGGCAGTTACTGGGTGAGCAAGTTTTTCTGCTTCATTAAGGTTTCTCTTGCTGTCCTCAAATGCTTTATAGGCTTCTGGATATAAAGTTTATTTCTGCGCTGATATATTCACATTTTTTTACATTCAGAGATTGGTCGACTTCGTAGACGTACTGAAATATGAGCCTAATATGTTCGGCAATTCACTTCGTTTCGTTGGATCCCAGGATAAAATCGCTGTTAAAAGAGAAGGCGGTATAAAATATCCACGAAGGAATTGCTCATAAATCTCTGGCAGTGTCTCCTGACTGCGGATAGTTCAAGCCAGTTGCTGTAGGTGGCGATACAGTAGTAGTCTTCCTACTGCCTAACTGGGTGTCCTCGAGCAGGTTTTGTACATTTGTATATGGACTCCAATATTCACTGTATGGTAATACTAACCTGTGCTACTGATATTTGAGGAAATCGTCACGCCATGTACAGAAAATATCTGCTATTGAACTTTCTCAACTAACACCAGCTAACACAGCTTCCTGAAATTCAATTTGTGTAGTAGTTAGCCTTGAATTGACAAATGCATCGTCATCTATCTGGTTTGTTCTTGTAAACGCAATGCAGTCTGCTAGCTGGGCTACTAATTGCTTTAATTTGTGCTTAATTCCCTTGTTTTGCTGCTGGTGGGTCTGTTGTCTTTAGTATGCAACATGGTGTGATTAACTGTGAAGTGGAGGGGCTTCAAATTCACACTTTTTTTCATTTTCATGAAACCCTTTTTACACTCTCATTCCTCTTTTTTTGTCTGTATTTTAGAATTTATTTTACATTGAAATACATAATAGGTGTTCGAAAAAGTTTTTTATTTAATAATTTACTTGAATCTTAAAAATTAGTTAACCTTAATCTTAAATATAGTAAAGTAATGTTTTATTTTCAAAAGTTCTGTAAACCTGTTTATCTGTAAATTAATTTTGCGGGTTATATAAACAGCATTACAATTTCTAGAAGAAAAGGATGTTTTCCAGTTTACTTAAACCTTTAAACTACTTTTTAAATATTTTTGATTACTCATTCTCGAAAAGATTCTGTTCTCGATTTTTAGAATTTCTGTTTTCCACCTTTCTCTATTCCATAGAAATCTTGTATTTGGCATACTCTGTGACCTTGAGTGTTTTTAATTAGAAATAATTAAATTGGATCATTTAATCGATAATGATATCGACACGATTAGACAGATAACGATATTTTAGTAATACAATTATGAACAGAGGTGACCTATAAATATTCAAATAAATATCTTCATAGAATCTATGAGCTGCGAAATTTGTTAGTATATTGTTTTCTTTTCCATTTCTTCTCTCAAAGGCCTTGATGATCTAGCAACCAACTTGGGTTTTGATTCACTCTATAGAACGGTTGGTTTTTTGAAACGTCTAAAAAAAAAAAATTGTGTTCGATAGTGGCTTCCAGTACGTATAATGCAGATTACCCTGAGTTTATTGCAAGAACAGTGATTGTAGATACCCTCCATGATTATTATCATACATCAAGAATTCCTTCAGCTCCATAATTTTGCAGAATTTTAGGGATATTAATATCGCTGCTGGGTGTCTCCATTAGGAACTGTCAACCTTGCTTCCTAGCATGACACGCCTCTTAATACCCGCGCAGCGTATAAACATACGCATATTTAATAGTTTAGGCGAAAACCACCTTTCGCAATTGAATAGTTTTGTGAATAAATTCTACAGCTGCAAAATAAATTAATAAATTTCTCCTTAAATTTATTTTATGGAACGCTTCTTCATTTTATGACTATTTATTGTGCACGATTGTGAACATTAAAGATATTCGTATAATTGAAATTGGTTATTGCTGGGAAATGTCTCATGCTTGATTTAAAAAAAAAAATTCGTGAATCAGAAGTTTCATAATTTAAGCGTATTTACTATGTTTCATAAAACATGCATATAAATAATAGTAAAAGACGATACTTAATTTACTAGTTAACGAGGAGAGAACAATGAGCGTAAATACCATATACGACCAGTGAGCGGTGCTCTAAATTAGCAGGGAAGGTAGAGTGGGAGATACGCTCACCCATCGAAGTTACATTTGTAATCTTGTATTTCTTAACAAGACTTTTTCGTCAAATTTTATTGAATATAAACGCTAGAAAATTAATTTTACACCTATTAAGTTAGAAGAACCTACAACATGGAACAATTTTAAGAGTTTAGGTAATCTATAAACTCTAAGCTTAGAATCGGTGGGTTTGTTGATAAATTGGTTTTATGTTGGGATTTTTATGGTTTCTGAAGGATTAGAATAACATTAGGCAAGAACTTTGGACAGGGGCTTATATTTGGTAGGATCGGAAATGGCTAAATCCTCTTACTTTGGGTTTATAAATATTATAATCTGGTATTTGATTTTAGCCCTAAAGATAGCTTACACTTTAAGCGGAAACGTTGGTTTACAAAATTAAAACAATACGCTTATTTATGATACATTTTTTTTCCTCCTTCTGAATTCCTGGCCATTTCTACTTGAGTAATAAAATAAGTATATTATGAAATTGCATTTTATATGTATTTTGTTTTATCGTGGACGAAGGGGCCATCTACAAGTGTTCATCCGATTCTAAAAACCCATGGCTCAGGATTTATTTATCGATAAAAGCTTGCCCAGTGCGGGATTTGAACTCGTAGCGCCGGACTCGAAGACCAGTAGGATTTCAAAACCCAAAGGATCCCATGAGCTACCCTGGCGATTCCATGAATACCGAGATATAATCGGATACTCTTCTTCAGTGAATAGTAAAAAATCTTTTGCAAATATATAAACAACAAAACTAATTCATAAGTATAATTTGGAATTACATTTCTGCAAATAAGAACACACCCCTTTTGACGTAAACAAACATCCGTTTAATAGTCTATCTGTGAGATATTTGAGACGAACGGTACATCTGGTGACCGGCATGTACATTACTCTAGATGATTAGATCCTGAAACCTGATAAGCCCATCTATCTAGCGAATTCCCAAGGCTAACATTTTAATTAGAATCCGCCCACACAGGGGTCCTCTCAAAGCAATTCCTCTAACGGTCTACCTCAGCTCTGGATTTTAATCTCGAGAGAGAGAGCACTTCATACGATTAGGTTTTGTGCACTTGTGTGCTCGGCTCATTGAAAGCGATTATTTTATTTTGTGTTCGACGGCAGTAAGGTGATAACTGATCATATGAAATTTTTCAATGTATGCTTATAATCTTTCATAGAATAGATATCTTCAGATATGCATTTAACCGTGAAATATGTTTCATCTAATAAAAGAGTGTCATTGTTACGGGCGAGGAGTGAGTAAAATAACTACTTCTACTAATGCAATCGCTCTTATTTGTTATAAAATACATATACTTACCGCTAGTTAGCTATTACCCTTATATCAATTATGCAATTAAAGATCGAACTATTGCTTACATCTACTTTCAGTGACATACAATAAGTCCTTATTACAGAAGCACAAATAATTATGCCAAAAATCGAATTGTCATTGTCAAACGTTAATTATAACTTAGATGATAATTAATTATAATTAAAACTTATAACTTAGTTGAGGTTCGGTCAAGGTAGATCCAAAAAACACAAATTTAAAAATTGTTTTTTTAAAATAAAGGATTATCTGCCAACGTTAATTATCACTGGATGTGTCAGAGCCACTGGAAGCTTATGATCTTCTGTAGGTAGTCTACTCGAGGACGGGGGAAGGCCAGAATTACTTATACCTGCGGATGTCTAGGCCGGTCCCGACTTGTCCAGGGCATTCTCTCTGTCGGTTCTAGACCCTCTGATGGGCTTTCGTAACAATATGAGCATTTTCTGAAGAAATGTAACAAATGGCAATGCCTTCGCAAATTTGTCATTTTTTTTTTACTTTTTTAATACTCTCTCAGATCCGACATTCTAGATATAATAAATGAAAAAATGTTAGCTACTATATTCGTGTTTGGATGTGTTTATTTTCGTTTTTGTTTTTTGAAAATCTGCCAAAGCTCTATTAGCCCATTTTTTTTGGGTTTCGAGTAAGATATTGGCACGTCTTGCTTAGAAGCAAAACGGTGAATTGATTTCTTTATTAAAGAAAGAAAAGTCGACAAGTAAGTTTAAAAAAACTGTCCTTTAGCGGGCGTTATGTTTAGTTATCGCATTGAAATCCAACAAACAGTTGTTTACGAGATTGAATAAAATGTATACCTATTACATAAGGAAATTGTACAATTAGAAAAAAACTGTTTATAAAATACATGGAAAGTTAAAATAAAAACTTTCAGGACAGTGATGAGAAACTTGTATGCTATAGATGAAAGACAAATCCGAAGGCTTACCTCTTTCACATTTCAAGAACAACTCTGATAAAACACTTCGCTCATTCAAATAACCTTTCATAATCTCTCATATAGCCTCTTATATCTCTGTAACCTCTCATATAATCCCTCACACTCAAGACTTATTATCAAGAAACGGAATTCTTTACAAAGATTGACTATGCTTAGAGAATTTTACTCGAAATACCGAAGCACTCGAAGGAAACGCGAGACGGACATTGACGTCCATTGACTTATACGTTGACATTTAAGAGAATACCCAGACGAGTATAAGATACATTGAACCCTTCATGTAGTGGAGAGGACTCCTGGACGCTGGTAGGATAGACTAGACCGGACGTGACCGGTGTACACATATCTCCCTGCTCCTTCTTTTTACCTTAACCCCGAGCTGCGCAGTGAGTGAGGTCCTTACAGTAATACCCAACAGCAAATAGTACTACAGAACAAAATTCACATAAAAAATAATTAATTTTCAAGATACATTTTCAACGTTTCTGTAAAATCTAGTGGAGAGGAAGGGGAGCGGGGTTAAGTTGTTTTCAGTTTCGTTTCTCTTCCATTTTTGAATGTGTTAATTACTTAAATATAAGTAAATAGGTGTATATTTTTTTATAATTTTGGTAACCAGATTAAGATGATATCGTAAAGAACAGTATAACACGAAAATGATCAATTTTCTATCAGTTTAATGTTACAAATAGTTCCCTGTTCCTATTATATAGTACTGGAAATATGGTTAAACCAGAGGAGTTTGTGTAGTGAATTCTGAAAATTTTTCTCGACAACATTTACTAAGATGTTGCTCCGGAGGTTTCGAAAGGACAGTGAAATATTTCAAAAACAGCTATTTGTAACTTTCTCAATACATATCTGAATTTACTTTGGCGTTTTGTTTCAAATATTAAAGTCCTTAATTTATTATCAATGTGCAGTTAATTTACGAAAAAATCATAAATTAAAATTTTTTTTTTTTTCATATTTTTTAATTGTCTAGGATTTTTGCCGAAAATTTCGAAACTACATTTCCGAAGGGAATTTAATTCCATTGTCATAGAATGCCTGGTTAAATGTCTAGATCATTCATTCAATTTGTTGATCCAATTCTTTTTCAGCATACTGACGGTCAAAATATATAAGACATTTTACAGTTTTCGATTTACAATATGTGTCTTATAATTAATTAGCTTTATGTTTTTAATTAATTTTTGTCTTTATTTTATGTAAAATACAACATGTTCAAGATATGTTTTTCGCAACACACAAATAGCAAAATATTAACGGTTTTAAAATTGATTTTCCTCCGACTCTCCATCTTAGGGAATCAGTCATTTACGAAAAGTTCATTAAAGAAGGGTTTGTAAACTACGCTTAATATTGAATTTTGTAGATTAATTTAAAAAATA